>MU279341.1:0-119682 GCA_022385695.1 Xylaria arbuscula
GTGGCTTGTCTCCTGGTCCAGCCCAGTACCCCTCATTGGGTCGTTTGGTCACCTTGGTCTCCCAACAGGCCGTCCTTCTGTTGGTTCGTAACAAAAATTTTGCTTAAAAAATAAATTAATAATTTAATTATATTAAAATAATTTTAAAAGCTTTTTATTTTAATAATTTAAGCTTATTATAGTAATAAATAAATAATATTAATTTATAATAGCTATAATAATTATATAAACGATTTTTTTTTAATAATTTATATGTTAAATAAAATTTAACTAATATTTTATAAGCTTTATTATAATTATATTATATAAACATTAAATATAAAGGTTTTTTTATTGCTAAAAAAAAAGCTTTAAAAATATATACGTAAAGATTTTACTATAAATTTAAAAATTAAGCTTTTAAAAACTTAAAATAAAATTATAATACTTAAAATAATTAAAAATGCATAAACAATTTTTAAAATATTTTTATAAAATTAATTAAAATTATTATTATTAAAATATATAATATTAAAATTAAAAAATATTACTAAAGCTATAAATAAAACATTTTTAAAATATAATTAATTTAAAATATTAAAGTTTTTTATTTTTAAGCTTTTTTTTAATTTTATAACGCTTTTAATTAATTAAAATTTTTATTAAAGCTATTAAAAATTTATGTTTAAATATAATGCTTTTAATTTATTAGCGTAAAAACTAATAATTTAAAAAGTTAGCAAAGATTTAATTATTAAGCAAAAAAAATCGCAAGTTTTAAATTTAAAATTAGCTATTTTAAAGCTAAACTTTAAAAAATAATAAAACTAAAGCAAAAAAAGATAAAACTAACGCTAAACAAGCAATTAATTTATATAGCAAACATATAGCAAATATAATAAAAGCTAAAGCGTAAAATTTTATATAAAAATAAAACTAGCAATTATAACATGCTAAAACTTTTAATTACGCTAAAAACAGCAATTATAAAATATAAAACTAAAGTTAAAAACTGTATTTTAGTAAAAAACACCAGATAATTGCGATTGCAAGCAATTTCGTTAAAAAAATTGGGCTTTAATTAAGTGGTGGTGGTGGCGGGTGACTGGCCCGTGAGGGTGTGGTCCGGGACCCCTACCTCTGACTTAGTAAACTCATCGCAATAACCATACCAAGATCCACGAAACACAGCTCAAGCCTTAATGCGCTCAAGACCAGCCTTATACGCACTAAGTGCGCGCTCCCGACAATCCTTATGATTAACAATAGGCTTAGGATACCCCGCGGCCTTCGCCTGCGCCGCAGCACCTCTCCCATACGGATCATGGATAGCCTTTCCCTTCACACCGGCGAGTTCAGGGACCCATTTCCGGATGTACGCGCCGTCGGGGTCGAACTTCTCGCTCTGGAGCAGCGGGTTGAAGATGCGGAAGTACGGCTGCGGGTCGACGCCGACGGAAGCGCTGAAGCCCCAGCCGCCGTTGTTCGAGGCGAAGTCCCCGTCGATCAAGTGCTCCATGAAGAAACGCTCGCCCATGCGCCAGTCGATTAGCAGGTCCTTGGAGAGGAAGGAGGCGACGATCATTCGGCAGCGGTTATGCATATACCCCATGCTTAGCAGTTGGCGCATGGCTGCGTCTACGATGGGGAAGCCTGTGCGTCCCTCGCACCAGGCGGCGAAGTGCGCGGCGTTGTACGACCATTCGATGTTTGAATACTCTGGTTTGAAGGGCTTGTTCATGCTGAGGAATACGTTAGCAAAGCTATGGGGATAGGGGAGGTGCAGCATACCAAATGTACGGCCAATTCACTAGAACGTGCTTGTAGAAATCTCTCCAGGCCACCTCGCTGATCCAAGACTGTATACCTTGATGCCCGGCGTCCAGCTTCTTCGTCTTATTCCGGTCTCTAGCGGTGCTGACAGCCGTCCTCGCGCTGAGGGTCCCCGCCGCTAGGTGTACGGATATCGAGGCCGTAGCGGTTTGGGCAGGGAAATTCCGGCGCTCGGTATATTGACCGATTCTTTCTTCGCAGAACTTGTTCAACCTATCTACTGCCTCGTGTTCGCCTGCGGGCCAAAGTGCATGGAGTCGCTTAGCATCCTTTTCGGATAATCTCTTGTTTCCTGGTGTGTCGGGTATATCGCAATCGAAAAGGGCGGCTACTTTATCTCGTGCATCAAGCGGATTTCTTGATGGTGGCTCAAAGACGTTAAGGAGCTCTGGATTCGCGTGTACATGGGCAACCCAAGATCGATACCAAGGAGTATACACAGCATACTGCTTTCCACTGCCTGAGCGCAGAGACCCAGGCGGTACGACACAGGTATCGTGGAAAACCTCCATAGCCAGCCCGTGTTCCACACACAGTTCCACCATTTGAGCTTCTCTTCGAAGTTCGTCGACTTCGTACTCGATGTTGGCAAAGAGGTGACTAGCGCCCCATTCCTCCATGAACTCGATAATCCGAGTGGGTATCTCTTTTCTCTTCTCTGCCGTCTCGACATATAACGGGATATCCAAGGCGGCTAAGTCTTCTTTGATTATATGCAGAGTCCGCATCATGAAATCCACACGTGCCGGTGCTGTAAGATGCGCCTCGAAGTCTTGCGGACTCAGTATGTATATGCAGATCAAGGGGACCCCGGCCTCTCGAGCTTTCTCACTAGCTTCCCACAACGCACGATTGTCGGTGATGCGTAGATCCATCTTGAACCAGTGCACGACGGCATCTTTAACCTTAACTTTGTTCCGCGCCTTGGTCGTCGCTTCGAGGGCGGCAGCGAGCTGTTCCATAGGACGGGCAATCTCATTATTGTTATAAGCCTGAGCTCGTGCATTGCTCATTTCGTGGGGGTAGTATTTGCGAAGTACGATGCCGTTCTCTTCAGCTTCCTCAAAGAAGGGATGTGGTGCGCGTAATGGATCAGACGCGGCATTCTCTAGCTTCAATTTCTTCGTGTTACTGATGTCTTCTCCTTGGTCGCCGTCAACCGCAGTTTTCCGCTTTGTGAGGGCTCTGGAAGGCATGGCTGTGTGACACGGACATGCAATGGAAACAATCCCGTGAATACTTCTACGTTTCGTTGTTCGGCGGTCTGGAGCTACCAGACTAATGATGGACGAGCGACGTAGGAATATGTAGTAATAATTACGATGTATAGGGACGCAAAGCATTGGCGAGGTACAAGAAACTATTTCAGCCCGGACCGATGAATCTACCTAGCAAAGGCTTCAAAGAAATGGAATGTGCATTTAGTTTGACGTAGCTCGCGTGTTTATTCTTTTAATTATCAAATCCGATATCTTCTCGATGACGCATGAGACATGTCGTCCCGTAGATCGAGCTGCAATGGTTATATTGGCTCGTTTGGTGGCGCGCGCTAGTAGGATCATAACTATATGGTGTCTGGCATGAGGTTCAACTGTACCTAGGTAGAACAACTCCCATCCACTCTTGGTATTCGACAATACCCCTCATATGTTACTCTCCCGGAGGCGGTCGTCTGTCTTGCTCGCGCGGCCTGTCGTTGTGGCTTAACATCTGGAAATACTATCACATAACCTGGGTTATATGCGGATAGCTTGGATGCATGTACCGTGTGTATAATAATGACACTGTATATAAGTACTGTATATGTACTCAGAGTCCACTGCCGCATCTGCTCTGTCCCTCAGGGAAGCGGCAGTCATTTCTGGTCCAACACCACAGAACACAATTAGAAAAAAACAGGTCAACAGAATGATTCATTTTAATCAAATCTTTCTCACTTGATTGTCGGCGCCGTCTCGAGCTTTTCTGGCGTTGTTGAATCTTGATTGCATGGATGACTTGCAGGTAAATTCATCCTCCAGTCAAGACACCACAGATTCAAGATATAGATAAAATTTTCTGTCAAAAAATCTCCTCGCCGGACCAATTCATCTAACACCTAATTACTATCTTAATTTTAATCACGTGACTCAATACTGCCACCTGTTCATTGCGAGAAACGACACATTGAAGTTGCGTTAGCCGAAGCAGAAGTGGCAGTGCTATCAATAAGTGTGAATCATGCCTCTCCTGCCACTATCCTACTATACAATATTCATGGTGCGGAGACGAGATCATGTCGACACCAACAGCCTGCGAGGAGCCCATCCCAAGCTTCACCATCGACCTGGCTAAGCCGCTCCGTGGGCGGTACTGCGAGGTAGTACGGGTTTTCGGGCCGCGCATGTGTTCTCTCACGGGACTTTTCGACAGTTTGCTATCGGTATTCATCGCTGCTACATGGTTACGATTAATCATAACCGGCCTGTCGGATCTCTGCCTTCGTCGTGTCTATGATGACGAGGAGAACGAGGAGATCAAAGGCATATCGGCCGCGTCGGGCGTACCGCTTTACCTGCTCGTTGCCCTAAATAACCTCCTAGACTGTCTATTGGGATGTACTTCTGGCGCTGTGCCTGTCTCACGCTGTAAGGACTCGCGGCAGACCGGTGATGGGACAAGGCTCTTGCACTTCAGAAGTTTGGATTGGGGCATGGTTGAGCTGCGAGACTTGCTCGTCGTATTGGAATTCGTGGACTCGGCATCACGCTATCCGAACTGTATCATTGCACGGTCAATTACGTATGCTGGATTTGTCGGTTCTTTGACAGCAGTCAGGTATGTAAGAGAATCTGGCCCTTGTTTAGCCCGAGGAAGCTGACAGTGTTGTAGGCCGGGACTTTCAATATCTCTAAATTACCGGGCCAGCCACGACTGGCCTAGCACACAACTTCGTTGGCATCAATTCATGGTGCTGCTTGGAATGCGAAAGTCAACTAGTTCGATGGTGCGGTCGTTCATTCTGCATCCCTCCCAACTGAACGATAACGTGGAAGAGGGTGTTGCTAGTTCAATGTCGCCATTCTTGAAATTAGCAACACCACTTACTTCGATGCCAAGCGCTCCTTGCTATCTGATTCTCTGCAATGGCCAGGAGGCTGCTGTTATCACCAAGGATTATATTACAATCACTGTCCGATCGGCATACGGGTTTATAGCTCAGACAAATCATGATCTTGAAGATGATGAAGAGGGTATGGCACAAAAGCACGAGACAACTCGGCAAGATCGACGCGAGGTGATAAAATTTTCATTTGGTATCGAAGGATGGGTAGAGGAATCGGTTGATAGGCTGCTATGCCTCCAGAAGAGATGGAACCGTCTTAAGCGTAACTTTCAAGGAAAAGTGTCGACAGTATCCCCTACAGCAACACTGAGCATCACTGAAAAGACGGTCCGGAGATGGATGTCTCACTACCCGACAACCAACGAGTGCACCCATTTCACCTGCATTCTTGATCCGGCGAAGGGTAAAATTCAATGGCTCAATAGAGGACCGCCAGATAGCACTAAATAACCTGGGTAGCTGTATAACTTTACCCGCATCACAGTAATAGTTCAGTAGTATTTCATTCATATCACAGTGAACTCGCTTTTAGATGTGAGACAAGTAAATGCACGTGGACTCCGACACGGTAGGATAAAACGTCTAATGGTAAATGTATGACCCGTATCTGTGCCGTGGCGAACAGCTCGGACACCACAGCTTTTTCAAGGCCACAACTCAATCTCCGGCACGGAGACCATCAAGGTAGCCCCAGACTCCTCGCCCATAGATTCACTCGGAGGTGGATGCGACAAGACTTAGCCAGCCGGGAAAGGGACGTCGTCACCACCAAGAAGTACACTCAGCTCAAGCATCGGGTATTGGGATGGATTTTTTTTGTTGCATTGTCATCGTATTCGGAGTCGCATTAGGACGGCCGTAATTCTTTTATGGACTAAGCTGTAAACGCGAATTCCATGTCTTGCCATGTTGATCTACCCATGAATTTCCCATGAACGCCGTTACCTGAGTGGCCTGTCGTTAAAAATCGCACAGGAACATGGGGTTGCAGATCACCGTACCACCAATAAAAAATCCTCTATCGGTTGGCGCTCCAGACGCTCTTCAGGAGACCATCCTTCTGGGCAATGCGGTTGAAGGCATCGTCACTCTCGCCCTGTCGATGCCTGAATCAGTACAAGACAACCAAGGGCGTCGCAACTGTGGGAGAATTACCATGGCGCGTACGAAACCGCTAAGAGCGTAGCTATGGTCGCTGTTAGTATCCAAGCCATTGTACGGTCTGTTGTTTTGGTCACCATACATGTGGTTCTCGTTGGGGATCTGGCGTCCGTTCTCATCGAGCTTGGCGACCTTTTATGATTCAATTAGTGCTATTGTCGAAATTCGGCTGGGCAATTCGAAGACTAACGCTGATCTGAACACTGGCGTGGTCGGTAGCCTTGATCACTGTTTGTAGGGACAGTCAGTCATGGTTTTTTTGATGCGTCTAGGCAGTAGATTCCGCGGATGGTCGTGCAAGTCCGGGGCAGTTCGGGGAGAAAACGGGGGAGACGAGAAGACGACGGTAACATACGACGGCCGGTCGCGCTGCACTTTCGCTGTAGAAATTGTGTGTCAGTATCTGCCTCCAAATATCAATCAGCTCGAGAGTTTGGAACGTACTGGCACGTAAAGGTCGACAACTTCGCCGCGGTCATTCTCCATTTTGGCGGTTGGGGTGCGTTTGGCGGAGGGGGAGGTCGGGAATGTGGTTGGTGATGATGTGGTTGTCGCAAAGGAATTTCTGTAATTTTGACCGGCAATGGCAGATAGTGGGAGGAGCCATGTTGGTGGGGTGTACCTCCGTATTCTTGGCTCGGCTAAGGTCACGTGCGCAAAGTCACATGCTTTCGAGTTGGTTTCGCGTGCATCCTTGAGGCTTGGCTCTTGTCCCACTACCCTTTTTCAGCGCCCCGCATTCTTGCTTTGCGCATTTGCCTCAAGCGTTGATTGGCCGATTCGACTTGAATCGGCAATCCTCCCGTTGTTGTTAACCATCACTCAACTAATCGCCCGCTGCTGCTCTCCTTTAGCAGTACCTACTCTTGTCTCATCTAGTTTGGTTACTACCCAGGTATTCAACCATGTGTTTTTAGACCCTCACGCATTGCCGTCGCTCTCTTTCACCCTCACTCTGTCGATCTACTTTTCTCGTTGCGCCTGGCGGCGCGCAGCGTTACTTTCACACCTTCGTCTAGCAATGTCTTCTCCAGACGTCTTCAAGTCTTCGCCACCCCGTCCTCGACCGTGTGATCCAACTTCTATATCCTCGTCCTCTCCATTTCTCCCTTCTCTCGATGAGATATTTCGCAAGAAAAGTCCCAGCAAGCCTGGCTTGCGAGCCACAAACAACGCCGCACCGATACCATCAGACGCCCGCACTACCTTCACAAGTGGTGCACAAGTCTTGCGAGAAGCCCCAGAAATCGATATAGACACCGAGACCATCACTAATTCTCCATCCCGTCGAACTAAGGCAACGAACTCGACCCGTAGACGGAATACTCCGACGCCCGAGGCATTCGTTCCTGATCGAGGGTCGAACCCACCAATTCACGGAACTAAGTCCTCATCTCCAAAGGACAAGCCTTGGCAGAAATTCAAACCCAATCCTTACACGAAATCTGATGAACAGCCTTTGAAACCCCAGAACCCCAAGCCATCGGGCTCAGGACGGCACCTCGACGAAACCCAGGGTCTTGCGAAGGAAGGGGGCGTGCTTCCGGATAACAGCGCCTACCATATGAAAGGTGCGGTTAACGCGGAAGCGTTGGCTGGCGCAGACCGTGCCGGCATCGAGCTAGGGCCTGCGCTCCCCCGTCGCGGCGATTGGACGCCTCCGAGACCTAATGATCCCATCGTGCTTGATTCCGACTCCGATGCTCGGGAGCTTTTCTCATCCCATGGCAAGGAACCAGCATCAAAGGAATTGTTTCAGACCTTATATAATCAGTATGGGAGACAAGATTTGGGCCCAACACCGGAGTCGTGTTCACAACCCCAGGCCGACTTTTTAAGAAAGCGCAAGAGGATCGAGCTGTTCTCTACTGGCCAAAAAGAGCATAACGAGCATTCTCACGAAGAGCCCCCGTCACAGGACTCTCAACAATCCAAGGGGCCAAAACGAGCAGAGCCAAAAGCATCCGTACAGAAAAGAAAGACGAGGACGATTACTGAACTAGCAATCGCCCCTTTCGTAGCAGCAATTGCTCCAGAAATCGAGCTTGCAGGACCTGCAACCAGCGAATCAATGCTAGACTACTTTGATTCCGATGGTGCTGTAAAGGCATTGGTCGAGCATCAGACGGCCGTTATGTCTCAGAGGAAGCCAACCGCTAAAGGGACCGCGAAAGGGACAAAGCCACCCCCCAAAACAAAACGCAAAAAAAAGGCGGGGACAGTAGCCAATCCGATCTTGCTATCCCCAAGCACTGCCCTAAAACAATCCTCAAACCAAGACTTCGTTTTCGGAACGTCAAGCCAACTCGTGCAAGAGGAGTCTCCGACGACATTAAGACACCTTCAAGCTGCTATCCGCGCATCCAATAGCGTAGATTCCGACCCTTTTGAAGACGACATGAGCAGACGCTTATGGCATGCTGGAGCACGCGATGAAGAAGGTGAGCTGATGGAGATGGAACTTGTGGATCTGCAACACAAGACTACGATTATCGCAAACCCAAACTCGACCGCTACACCAGGTGGTCGAAGCTTCGTTGACATCGACGATATCCTGAACTCACCTCAGCTGGTGAGCTCGTCCCCAAATAAGCATACAGGGTCTATGCCAACAAGTTCCCATTTTTTTCAATCGGAAACCGGAAAAGTGAATCCAAGGGTCAACCCTTCGGAGACACAGGGTCCAGAAAATGTGATTAATGCTGAACCACGTCCCAACTACGAATTATTCACAGATGCCCAACTTAGCAAACAAGTTGCATCGTATGGCTTTAAGCTGGTGAAGAAGCGCACTACGATGATTGCACTCTTAGATCAATGCTGGGCAAGCAAACATCAAGGTGTATCGGTTGGTTCAATACAAACTCTATCGACATCCACTCGTACCTCTGCTCCAGTCCAGCAAGAAACCCCGGCCGATGTGCCAAGTAAAACTTCTGCGAAGCCACGGCCACGTGGTCGGCCGAAAAAGAATGAAGATACAATAACATCAATCGCTAAGCCATCCGTACCAGATAGAGGCAGTCCTAAGCGACCCCGTGCTCGTTCAAAAAAGAATGAGCCTGCTTCCACTTCCACAGCAGAAACAAGCGCCTCCGTATCAACACCCAAACGACCACGTGGCCGCCCTAGAAAGTCTAGTATTGCGTCCATTGAAATCCCTGACTCTGAGAACGGAACCCCGTCGCCCGCATCATCGCCCGATCCGGTATTTTCCTCACCTCCTGCGTTGGACCTCACGATCTCAGACGAGGGTGACATATCTTTAACATTATCACCAACTGATGAGCAGGCCGAGTTATTCAAACACGTCACCAAGGCCGTGATCTCGGCGCCTCGTTCGCAAGATCCATCTAATCCGTCATGGCACGAGAAGATGCTGCTCTACGATCCTATTATTCTCGAAGACCTCTCATCCTGGTTGAATGGTGGCGAACTGACACGCGTTGGATATGACGGTGAAGTGTCCCCTTTCGACGTGAAGAAATGGTGCGAAAGCAAGAGTGTCATCTGCCTTTGGCGACAGAATATCAACGGGAAGGAACGAAAACGATTTTGAACCATGAGTGTATGAACTGAATGTTAAAGCATTGTAATTATAGGTACCCTTTTCAATAGCAAGCAGGATAATTCAGTGTGATGTAAGATCATTCATTTTACGCCGAGACATTTTCTGTAGGAGAACTTTTCTGTGGCTTAAAGTAACGGCGCGGCGAAGCTACTTTTAATCTAGCCTAGTCTAGTTTATGCAACTTTTTTCTAAGAGCGCTTGTCGTAGCATTGTTACCTTTCGTATGATTAGAGTTCCTCTTGTCGGCCAGTATAACCTCGGCACGAAAATCTTAGGGTTTGTGAGAGAGGATAGAGGGGGAAAATAAGAAAGGGACTAATGAAGCACTGAATTCGAGGACCTATCGGAGGGATAATCTAGCCTTATTCTTTGAAATTTGTAGGCGCTTGCTCTACCACTGAGCTATCGGTGCCGTACAACTCTTGCTTGAAAACAATGGGATATGATGATCCGCCGGAAAGGTCCAACGACTGACCGGTAAAAAGAGCTCTTTTTCTAAACACGAAAAGTGACCTGTTGGCAGCTAAGCTACCTAGTTAAGGGGAGGAATCATCATGTAATTGTTTTGAGGACAAGAGGCGGGCTCCCAAACGGCCGTATCCGGTAATAAGACCCGGAGTTAGGTTGGAGGCCAATGCTAAAGTGTTCCCGGCCAGAAGAGGACTGTTGTGTATCATGAAATAGATGCGAAATCTGAAAAAAAGTCCAGTATTGATTGCACCTGGATAGATACTACGCCACTAATTCAAGGACACGACTTCAAACTCTTCCTTTTGTACAATCAACGTATGTTAGTTCAGGTTTTCAATCAACACCGTTGTGTACTGCACCTCATGTTTGCAAAGCTTTTAGAGGTGAACGCCGTGTTCTTCGGGCTCCACGGGGCGCCGAGAGTGTTACTATCGGCTGCTGCGGAGATAGGCGGCGGAGGAATCGGTGATTTACTACCAATGAGTTAAGTAAGCTCACTTAGCTTCTCGTTCTTGAAACAGCGCGTGAACCGCGATACTAGATAGCTAATAGGAAGGGTGCAAATTGTTGCCCTTTCTTTCTACGACTTTCTACCTACGCACCTACTATAAATAAAAATGTGTTCGTTCGTCCTGCTATAGTCATGTTAACGTCAAAGTTGGGGTTTCATCCCGATTATCCATGCAAAACCCTCCTTAAAACCTAGTCAGCAACACTTCACTACGTAATAATGGCGACCAAGGTCGTTCTCGTGACTGGTGCTACCAATGGCATTGGCTACGAAATAGTCAAGGCTTTCCTCCTGTCTAGCAACCGATACCACATTTTCATGGGCAGTCGTTCGCCAGAAAAAGGCAAGGTCGCGCTCCAGCAGATCCAAGACGAATGTCCAGAGTCAACAAGCACGGTCGAAATGATTCAGCTCGACGTAACAAGCGACCAGTCCATAGAGAAAGTGTTCGAGGTAGTGAAAAATGGGCCAGGATACCTTGACATCCTCGTCCATAATGCCGGTAAGTGAAGTCTCCCCCCCTTAATTTTCCGGCTCTGCGGCTCAGTCAATCTACTCAGGCGCCGGCTTCGATCCCGAGTTTGTGCAGGGCAAGATATCTCTACGGGAGTGCTTCAACAGAGCCTACGACGTGAATGTATCAGGTGCCCAAGTACTGACCTGGACGCTCATCCCCCTGCTTCTCAAATCCCCAGAACCCCGCGTGCTCTTCCTGGCCGGTTTGTCCCAAATGACACAGGCTGCCGAGGAGTATTTCCCAACGCCACCACAACCGGCCGGGTGGCCTAAGAAGATCGACTTTGAGACGATCGGATATCGCTGTAGTAAGACGGCGATGAACATGATGATGTTAGACTGGAACCACAAGCTCAGAGAGGACGGCATCAAGGTCTTCAGCGTCAGTCCCGGTTTTTGCGCTACGGGACTTGGCGGACTTGGAAGCGATGCAATGGCGGCGATGGGAGCTGTGCATCCTAGTGAAGGTGGCCAGAGGATACTCGCCGTGGCCGAGGGTAAGCGAGATGAGGATGCTGGGAGGGTTCTTGATAAGGTTGGCTTTCTTCCTTGGTAGAGGGCCGTCTTTGACCCCTCCTCATCTTCGCGAATTGAATTACAAACTTCCTGGCTGCCCTTTCTATTTATCTTAGTGTAATAGAGGTTAATCTCCGAACTCGTCAATACTGCTGCCGTAAGTCCCTGTAACCTGAATAAACTTATCGGATATTACTTCTAAGTTGCAGCACACAGCTAACGTAATTTTGTTTCTTCTTCCACTCTTGACGGGCTGGGTGTCCTCTCTCGCAGTACACACTTGGCATCATTCACGTAACAGCTGCCTCGAGAGAGCGAGCATGCAACGAAACGCGCATTACAAGACCCAGGCTGTATCCAGGTTGGAAGTCTGGGCGGAAGCACGAAGCACTACTCACACAGTAGCTCAGCTGAAACGAAAACCCCCCAGTCCGCTACCGATCATCAGAGTGCATTACAGGCATAATGCGGCCACAAATGCAAACCAGTGTTTGTGCCGCCACAGCCGGGCGGCTTAGGTCCGACAAAAAACACAAGTTACATGCAAAGCAGAATATGGAAAACCCAAATGGGAAATGCGGAAGGTTGAAGGGGAAAGAGAATTGAACAATTAAAAATGTGCATCAGCCGTGAATCGAACACGGGGCCCATCGATGGCAACGATGGATTTTACCACTAAACCACTGATGCGGCTTGGAACAAGGCGAGAGATCTAAAATTATATCCGTCATATTGTTTAACGCAGGTTTAAAAACAACTCGTGTTGTAATAAAATAGCTATAAAATAATAATAAATATATTTAAATTCGCCTTTTAATTACAAATTTATCGGTATAATATATTTTATTATAACTATGGCTAATATTAGTTAAGTTATAAATTATCACGTGATAACGCACGGCCGTTTTTATATGGCTTCACGGGGTGGTCCGGTCAACGGGGTGGCCCGGTCAAGTGTAACAATAATAAAGTAATACAATAAACCAAATGCACATTTAGGGATGATGTGATTTATTTGCACGGGTACCCGTGCGTGTATTGGGCGCCCTACGTGACAACCCCACACTTACTGTCCTCACTTCAAGTATCAGAGACAATCCGACCTACCACATGCTGGAGATTTGTTACTGGTCGCCCCTCATATGCTATATATATGCTGTACACCTCATCAAAGGAGGGGTTACATTTTCTACCATCACTCTTCAAAGATACCAAATGTGAAGCAGGGCGTTATTGAGTGGCTCCATAATATTCATAAGACAACTGCTGTACAGTCCCAAACAGAAGGCTCGTTGAGAAACGTCGCGGTTGAGCAGCCAGAAAATCCATATCCGGTACCCCCAGCGACGTATATCGAAACGCACACCCCAACGCCTATCTTTGACGAAGAAGACCCGAGGTCTTCAGCTAATAGCATCATCAATCTGGAACGCGTAAATCTTACACGGGCACCAAGTGCCTGCCAAGTCAGAGCACCACGACTCAAAGAACTCCTTGACCTCATCACCAAGATACAAAGTGGCAAGTACGAGCACAGAGACGATGAGACATTGATCAAAAGTGAGCTCAAACCCTACGAATACCATCATCTCCTTCGAATCGTGCAAAATCCCGAGGAGAGAGAATTGCGCACCTATTTTAAGAGACTTCGGTAAGCAAAGACAGAAGACCTTATGATCTGAGCTAAGCCTATTGCTAATCACCTCAGATACGACTACTTGCCCTCCAGAAACCTTTTTGTTATTCGTATGCTCACGCCCCTTCATGAACATGTGACAAGAAGCTTCGATAACCTAGTCATTTGTTGGCTCAAGGGTCTGAAGCAGCGAAAGGGTTCGAAAGAAGTGGCTGAAGCGGCTCGGTCCATGGTTTTTCAAGGTTCAACAAACATACCCCTGTCAGGAATCGGAACCAGACAGCCTCATAATAGCTACCGACACAACCAGTGTGAATTTCCAGGGCTAGTCGTAGAAATAGCGTGGAGCGAGCCAGTATCGAGTCTACTAGAATCCGCAGAAGCATTCATCAAGGAAACTAGGGGCGGTGTTAGAACTGTTGTTGGTATAAACCTCAATGAAGTATATGAGGCAAGGAAAGTGAACGAAACTGGAGACGCAAAGATTTTTATTTGGAGAGCTAAGTTTGACTCGTCTGGGTAATATTCTGGAATCGAAAAAAATGCAGACAAAGTGCGTGGCCATTAACCCCACCTAGCGAGAAGCATCCATCTAATATCCACAGGTATTCCAAAACTGTGCCGGCAGACCCATCGGTTCAACAACGTTGGAGATCTCTTTCAATGACCTTCTTGGCAAGAAAGTGGGAGATAAGCTAGCTTCAGAAAAGAACCTTAAGCTAAAGGTACCAGCGAAAGAACTTTCTGAAATTCTTAAAGAAGGGCTAGCAGCACTCCCAGAACCTGTTGCTCAAGAACCTGCTGTTCAAGGAAGCGGAAACGAGGGCGATGAGTGTTGTACGGAAGTGTTACATGTTCTGAATACGAGTCTGTAGGTCTCGGTGATGTCTCCGGACGTAACACGTGCTGAAAAGAATATTGGCAATTGTCTTAGTGAGGCTATTCAGCCCTCGCTAATCTGAGACATTGGGTCGGAGGTCGGAGGTTAGCATTACCGACGATGTGTATAAATAGCCTCGATATTCTAAGGGAGGGTCAGAAAATCTTCCGAATGGTCAAGGACCTAGTTGCCTCCTAGTAGATTATGGTCTAATTGAGTCAATCTCCAAGCCTCTTATACGTCCCTTGTGATAATGAGTCCCAATATATACCTCCGACTATATCCGACAGCCCTTCCAGAAGAATTATTGAAAGGTTTAGGGATGGTATTCGCCGATCTAGTAGGCTTCAAGGTCGTGCTGCCGATCCTGGGATTTCCTAAATCAATATTTTCCAGTGTGTAGTCTGGATTTAAACCCAGCTACCTATACTGGCCTTACAATTTCGATTTTTCCAGCCTTATCATATCGTTCTTTACAGTTTACATGCGACTATGAGAGGCCTAAGAGCTACTTAGTATAGCACAACACTTCAACCAGGAAAGATAATGATGATGATGATAATCTTTACTTTGAATACGCAGCTTCACAGTTAAGCAGGAAAGATTAAACGATTTTATTTCACCGTTACTTTTTTCTCTTAGCTAGTACACTCGATTTCACCATTGCATATAACACTTAATTGGGTTTAATATGTTTTATTCCTACTCAATACTGCGAATATTAATTGATTATTAATTGATTATTAATTGATTATTAATTGATTATTAATTGATTATTAATTGATTATTAATTGATTATTAAACTCCCTGCGAAAGATGAGATTTTCATTATTTAAGTGCGTGTAGATCCGTGCGGATTATCGGAAACACAGCTACCTAAATAACTTATATATGGGACATTAACTTGCAAAACTACCTAATGCGCTAAAACTTCTGCTATAACTTTTTTATAATTACCTAGCTTTACTTGCCACCTGTTTACTTAATATGAAACAAAAACCGAGAACTACTTTTTTATTTTAAAGTACCCATATAGAGTTCTTGGCAGATGGGTTGGCCATTTGCAAGTCAATATCTCATACCTAGAACTAGCTACGTATGCTAGGTGGAATTCATCTTCTTCCGCTTCACGCTAAGCGCACATATATAGTAAAGTTCTCGCCGCAGCAACGGGCAAGAAATAAGTGGCCCGCAATGCATTGCTGTATGCACCACGAACAGCACTAGGTAACATACTCAGCCGTCACAGCGTTAGCTATATTGGTTGGCCCAGCTAAGAGAACTGCGCGACCATCCACTCCTTTTACCTCATTTAAATTGCGTAGTAGCAGTCTAGTAAATATTGCTTAAGCAACGACTATAATTAAAAATAAAGTCCATTATATTAAGTGTTTAATATTGCACCTACTTAATAGACTGCCTTGCCCTTAACATAGAAAATCGCTGCTACCATCTTTTTCCCAACTAATACCCGCGTTGTAGGTCCCAGAGCGCACCACAGCCACGGTTAAGAATTGCAGCTAGTTCAGAGGAGCGAGATACGTATGCGTTGCCAACAGACTATAATAATAGTTAGGTAAACGAAACTACACTTGGGTTCCTGAGGTAGTAATACCGTTTATGAGCAAAAGGTCCCCGGAACACAGCATTTAGTGACCTTCCCTGTTCCAGGGAATGGGCTTTCCTGAACCTGGCACTGGATAGGGTAATAGCCATTGCAGGCGCCACCGAGGGCTTCTATGTATTCGCACGCGTATTGCGCCTCGGTGATCGTGGCCATAGCCAGGGCGGCGAGAATAGTGGTGAAGCTGAACTGCATGTTTATAGTATAAAGTAGTGTAGATTTAGAGCCAAACAGACTTAATAGTGGTGATGGTGGTGTAACAGGAAGACAGATTTGGAAGCATAATGGGAGAACAGGATGATTTAGCATCTTTATATAGAAGATGAAGTAGTATACCTACCTTAGTCATAGAAACTACGTGCAATTTCTCAACCTCCACTTCTCTGACGCTTATATTTTCTCGCAAACTCGCAAGTTACGCTCATTCGTCTATTAGACTAAAGAAGTAACACCTGCTATTCTTAGCATCTACGGCACTTGTATTCGCCCTTCAGTAGATGAATACCTTTCAAAGTATGGGGTAAAGATCTTTATTCATCTACGGTAGTGTATGAGTGTACATTCCTAGAGGATTAAAACTGCAGGCCTAGGTGGAACGATTTGGATCTGCCTTGCATAGTTTCCACGTCGATCGAATCATCGGGGCTGATGTGACAAGGGGCTAGAATAGGCGGCTTGGAACTTAAGTTTTATTTAGCTAACAATTTTCTAGGGGTCCTGAGGTCCATGGTTCTCTCTCTCCTTTGGAGGGGAATTGCCAGGCCTTTCATAAATATAATTTCTCATACAATTAGAATAATTGTTAGGCATCAACTCGTTGGACTATCTTGCTTTAATGTTGGTTGCTTACATTAATAAGGTCGGCCTGATGACTTCTGATATGTAATAATTTTAGTTGAGCTTATCCCTTCACTTAAAGTGGTTTAACACGTCTTGGCAACTCTTGGCCGTGCGACAGCTGATCACTGCTCCTGTAGGATTGTGGCTGTGATGGGGAAGTTTTGCTCCTTGCCTTAATTGAGGGGCGAGGCGGTGATGGAAAAACTACATGTAGGGACTCTGGAAATGTCAACACAATGGGTCAGACTTGGCAAAAGCGCGGTAAACATAGGTACTAAAAGGAGGGGGAAGGGGGTTCGCTTACATGAATCTCCTAGTAAGCAGAACAAACCCGAATGAATGCGATGTCAAATACAGCAAGTAAAAATGATCGGCTTTCTTCTCTGCGGTCCCCGAAGATCAACGCAATCGCCGGTGTTGTCTCTAGTTCTGCTATCGGCATCGTACATTGTTAAAGTAGACCAACTTTGGCCTGTTACCACATTTGCCATATTTCAGCAAATGACAACATTTACTTGGTTAGTGCTTAGTTCTGCGACAGATGAGGTAAGAAACCAACAGCAGTCCACTTTCTTTGCGCACTATATATTTATAGCATCCATACATGGGTACTTTGTGTCGGACTACCATGCATGAGACGACATCATTATTTGGTCGATACTGTGATCGAGGCATTCCCTGCCTTTTGGCCTACATGGCATTATTTCAGCTGTCCAGAGACGAGTAGCTGTAAAATTACCCTAGGGCTTAGTTATAAGAACATTGCTCAATTAATATAAAATAGCTTAAGCCGACGGCTGTATGAGCGATGAAATTCAATGATCCAGTTCGATTGCTTTAGTACGAAGTCACGTAAGAACATCCTTCATGTAGGTCGCAATTAGGATAAAGGCCTCCATTGTTTTATCCCAAAACCTCCAGTCTTAGAGGCTTCCATATCAACACTTCATTATTTGTATGCAATATGTATACAGTGTCAAGAATCACATGGTAAGTCTCAACATTCTCGCGCTCACTGGCATCTGGCCCGCCGTCTCGATTTTCGGGTGTAGAGCACTCATAAGTCTTTCATACAGATTGACTGGGGCGAACACCTGTTTATAGGCTGATAATGGTTGACGGTTTAAGAGGAATAGGTATAACTTAGCTGGCCTTCTGTTTAAATAACCCAAATCTTCTGTCTCTCTAGCTGCTGCCGGCTCTCGGAAGACCAAACAAACTTAGTTGAACTTGTAACTATGTAGCAGTAGAGGGGACTATACGTAGCTAATATGGTTAAACATGTATTCTAAGTTTGATAGTATTGGATCTCTTTAAAAGAGGACATCCAATGAAGGGAGATTCTGTTTGATAGCCACCCAAAAGTATCGTTTTAAAAACATAAAGTAACACTCACAGCATATCATCCTACGATATGCGATTGTTCTATAAATCTGTTCTAATGCCGGAGCTGGGTGAACTCTCAATAGTATACAACATAGCGAGACTATCGAAGACCAGTATGTCCCCGTCCTGCTTCGCGAAACGAAGGCACACTCGACGATCAACTAACAGACTGTTTATGAGAGGCGCTAGATTTTGGGATCCATTTTCTATGCTTATCTCAACCGGGCTTCGAGAGTTCTGCCATTTGGGCCAAGGCTGATGCCATTGAACGCATAACGACTGCCGGGTTGGGTGTCTAACAACCAGCGGGACGTGTTCCATCACACAGTGAGGCCCTTCGTAACTTCTCCATTTACACCTTATCTTCTGGAGCTTATCGATGTTGTAGGCTTGCGGTAGATAACGGACTAAGATGTTGGAAGATGCGAATAGCGCATATCCAACATCAGATTGAGTCTCGCACTGAGAGACTGAACTTGTATTCTGTTGACAAGTCTTTTCTTCTTTGACTCTGACGATTTCGAGTTTCCCTTCAGACATAACGTCAGATAGCGCCGCTGTGGTATCTCGAGTTAGTTACTGTCATGAATATTGACTGACGTAGTAGCTAGGCGACGTAGAGAGTCTTCAAGAACCTATTGAAATATAGGAAAAATTACATAACCAAATGATGAAAACAATGCCAATATTGTTTACTGAGTTACATACCACCGTTACTTCGCAGAATATGCATATGCTCGTCTTTAGCGTCTTGAATGATGCTTGGTTTCCAAGGCAAATACGAAGCCGAGCCATTCGAACTCGGCATATATTTATCGTATTCTCCTAAGTTAGAGAAACCTCTTAGAATAACTGGAGAGCATGCTGTTGCAAGCTTCCTGGTCTTATCCATATTGACTTTGGATAAGGGGTAAGTAGAAAGTGAGTTGGCTGGTTTGATTATCATGCCACAGGGATACAAATAGTCAAATGTGACTTCCATATCAGGCCAATTAAAGAGCTCAGATCTTTCTCGGAAGTAACTTGGATGTCCATCGGCGTATATGATGTCGTGCGTCATCGCTGGTATTAAAATGGCATGTGACATTGAGATGCTTCCGTCTATGCCGCGTACCACAGCACCATGCCATGGGGTCATAACTATGTCGTTCTCTTGAGGTAGCATGGTGATCGATATCTTGTTCGTGTCTTCTGAGGGGTGGATTGATAGGCGGATAGAGTTTGGATATTTGATTTTCACGGTTTCAGCAAACGCCTTGTTGCGGTTCAGCTAAAAAGATCGTAAAGGGAGGGCCAGAATCTTTACTCACTTTACCTCTAATGATCATCGTCTTGGCAATCTCGCTATTTTCTCTCTCTGTTTGAGAGCGAGAACGGACGGTTCTGTCGTCGCGCTCCCCCATTAAGAACTTCTTGTAGCCTTTATATGTTCTGGAGATATCTGGATCATTTGTTATGGCATCTAACACATCAAAACCGTCAGGGGTGTTGGCCATGAGTATACCACGATACTTGGATGCATTGGCGAGGTACAGCATTTCATCTAGAGTCTCAGAGTCATATTCAGCGCCTACTAGGTCACAGATGCGTGAGAATCGGATGCAGTCGCAATGGTTTTCTTCTGCCATGTTTCTCAGTCGCTGGCCATACCTCCACACCTCTTGGTCTGAAACATCAAGTATATCTGAGAAACGAAAAGCTTAGTAGCTTTTAGGTATATCTCGGACGTGGAACTTACCATTGTATGTAATCCCATCGGAAACTATCATTAGAAATGCGTCGGAACCTGTGGCATCTTTTATCGCCAAACACAGTCCGTTCAGATGCAACAATGAAAGTCGTTCGGCTTCATCTGGAAGGGACCCTAGAACCTTCTTCGAGCGATTAGAAGACTTGAACGGAAATGCTGGGATCACAAGTTCAATCGGAATATTACGCTCGAGGGCATTGTGAATCTGCTCCCGGGCACGAAGAATTGACCCTGGACAATCCCAGTCATTCCTGTATTCGATTCGATACCGGTTTAAAATGATAGCACCGGACAAAGCTCTCTCCTCCAACGGCTTTGTCGAAGATGGGATATTCTCGCGTTGCTGGGTATTGGGTTTAAGTCAGCTAAATTGTTCCTCTGTTGGGGCCATAGATCTCCTGTACTGTTGTGAAATACTAAATCTGGTCTCAAATATCAAGTTGGACTATTTTCCGGGTTTGGGAGACTTGGCAAATGAAATTTGCCTGATTGGCTACCCACCATTCTATGAAAGCGAGGAGAACTTGAGGACAGAGCGTGAATTGAAGGACTAGACATGGCGACTCCTCAGATGTTGCCAAAATTCATACATTCGTAAGAAGGCAAAATGTTCCGTGCTAAATGAACAGTTGAAATCGGACTCATATTTCATTCCTTTTTATTCCTTTGAAAAATATCTCATAAGATCGTGTCGAGCTCTCCAAGACAGAAAGCAGAGGATCGTCGGCTACACCTGAGTGGTTTTACTTACTCTAAACATCTGGCATAGCTTACTAACGACTGGCAATCTTCGGAATCTCGTGTTACGGAGTACATACGTACAGACCTTTGCTATGTCTCATCTGATAAAAAATTCCAAGAGCTTCCCGAGACCCTTTTACTTTCTTGCTGAGGTGCTTGAGTACGGGTTGCGCCCTATTCTTCATCACAGAAAAAGGGAAGAGGAGACGAAGTTCGATTCAGAACCGGAGTCAGGTATAGGCGTGGCTTATAGCCTAATACTCAACTACCGGTTATTATTATCGGGTAGTGGGGGTTCGGATTTGTACTGCCCTAGGCTTTCTTGGCATTGGATAAATATGACTATGAATAACTCTCTCGCTCCGGCCGTAAACACCATCGCGGTGTCTTTACATTGGCTGGTATATAATAACTCGCCGAGCAGAAAAACAGGCATCTCACATAACCTATCAGAACCTATGAGGGCCGGGGTGGTGGGACTCGTGCTCTTATTATCGGAACTAAGGTTACACCGCACTCGGTTGTTGCTTGAATATGATTCGCTACCCTGCCCTGAACTTAGAGTCCGGCAGTCGATTTGATACGGATGCCTAGGCAGATTCCCAAGTGAACGTGTGTGGGTCAAATACCTAGTGGTGTTTCGGAATGGGGTTTCGTGCACCATTTTGCGGTGATCATGCGTAAATCCAAGGATACGAGAAAGGAGCGGAGGGGAACAGCATTTTCTTTGTGGTAATATCCGAGCCAAATAATTGGAAGCGCTTTTCTGGCGTGAAACCAGTATGAAGCTCGACGATAGAGCCTGGATGGTTGCTATGCTTTACGCGTGGGAGTGCGTGGCGTATGATATGACTACGTAATATTAATCGTGCCAGTGTTCGAGGATCTCGGAGTTTGCCAACCAGTAATTTGCTCTCCAATAAACAGACAATTACCACTTTAATGACGATCATTATAGTAGGCTAAGACGCCACATGACTGAAATCTACGACATACCCATCCTTTCTTCCCGTTGTACTATAGAGATAATGCTGTCGGGATTTTACGAGACTGCGATTTCAAGAACTATATGGGACGGCTTTACTCTTCATATTCTCTACCTTCTACTATATCCAGGCGGGAAGTTTTATCTTACCCCTGTGACACTTTCACACGGCGATGGTGCTCAGTCAGAACTCATAGTTCCCAACTAATTAACCCTTTATAAAAAGCTACTCGCGTTCGATATTGATTTATGACACTAACAAGCTAGATTCTTGATTGTTTACTCTATCGAAAGTAGCGGCGTTAAATGTGGTGGTCGTCACGCCACCTTATGCATCTAGCGCACCTGCTAAAGAAGTCGCATCAACTCTTCTCCGACCGCTTAGCTAGAGGCTTACGAAGACTATAATAGTGCTGCTATGCTAGCACGTCAGCCAGCTGCCTCGCTTGCTACCTGGGTCAAGGAGAATACTGGCTCAAGTGGTGGTCTTCCACCCGCTGACGTAGCTGATGTGGTGTACCACATAGCTAGCCGGAACGACAAAGTCCCTCTCTGGCTGCCCTTGACCACTAACGCAGCCACCATGATCAAAACGAAGCTTCAGGTGCGCCTCGACAACTTAGTTCCGGTTCAAGAGTTGACTGCTATTGATAAGAATTGAGTCAGGGAGTCGAGGAGCCGGAAGCCGGGGTATCAACATTACTCATTGTATTTGGCCATGCCTGACTCTAGAAGGAACCTAGTAATGGGTTATCAACTTATCCACCTATATCGATTGAAGCACTTTACTGTTAACTACGATGTGTCTTTGTCTATACAGGTAGCTCTCTCATGTTACGTTCATATTAGTTATCCATCTCTCTCTGTCAAAGAAAGTCAAGCTTAACCTTGTCTAGTTACACAGAGTGACGGAGGCCGCCTGTACGCCTCTTACTACCATGCTCGAACTCTGTATTTATGTCACCTGGTTCGATAAGGCAAATATTGATTGACCGAAGATCAGCTTACGTCGATAGATTTGTAGTACATAAAGGAGAGGGGACAGCGTCACGTAGTATATCTCACGTCGTGACTAGATATCAACCCATTACTTCCCTCCAATAACAGAGATACGGCAACTGGGTTGCGAAGAAATACAGCGAAAAAATATTAAATTTACTATTTTCAGACTAGATGCAACTCTCATGCGAAAGACTCCAACCAGCCTCCCACAGCAAACCTGTTCACATGGTAGAGGGCATACCCGAGGAAAACGTATACGCCAGCAAAAAATAACATATTAAAAATAATGCCGCCACGGGTTTTCCGCCCAATTATTTTCGCAGTACTCGTAGCCACCCGTACGACTCCGAAAAAGTTTTTTTTCAAGCTGATTGTGCATCACATCTTCCGTTGCTGCTTCTGTATCGCCTGATAGCTTGTAGCCAGCAATGTTGACAAGAATATCAATGTGAAACTGATTTCCAAAATGGTCCGCCGCAGCTTCAAAAGCATCTTCTACGGAGAGAGAAGATGTGTTGATAAGAAGATGTGAGGGCTGACTGACATACATACTAAGCTGTGGCACGAACTAAATTGAAATTTATTTGAGCGAAGGTTAAAGCAGAAGATGTCATATTTTGGTATAGTATTGTTGGTAAACCTTCTAAGTGACAGCTGGTCAGCCTTGAAGCGAACGATTCCCATGATCTAACTTCGCCACAGCATTTCTTGTTGTCAGACTGATGATTAGATACGGTAGATTTTAAAGATATGAAAGGCTGTGTGTCGACATCATATTACGCAATAAACGCCTAGGATTCGTTCCAGGTAGAATAATCTACATTTACCGAAGGAAGGCGTAAAATTCAATATCCTGACAGCTGGAGTTCAGACAAACTCCAATATATGGCTTTTGTAATGTTCAGCTTTGAAAAATTAGGATAAGAAGTGAGATGATCCAGCATCCGCACTGTTGTTGTCACAAGACACAAAGAAACACTTGTATATAGTTAGATAATTGCCCAACAAGGTTTCCAGGCTTCATGTAGCCATGTCTTTACCTGCCCCAAAACACAGGGTTCCTGACAGTTATGGCTTCTCGTCTTACCGGAAGGGGAGCGAGTTGAGCAAATATTGGGAACCGTAGTCTTGATAGCTTAATTCCTGTCACTGAATCAGAAACCTTACCGCAAGCTTACGGCACACAAGATGATTCTGGAATGTCACGATCTTGGAAGACACAAGACCTGAAGTGTATATAGTTGCAGTCTAGATAACGAAGAAGTTTAGTCTTCTTCGTGCGACAACAACAATTCCTGCAACCCCTATAATAAGGCTTTTGACATGGAATTTAGTCTCATGGTTTGAACATTAAGGATCGTAGTGTGGTCACTCTGAGTTACTTACTCATTACTTGGTAATGCAGAGAACATTCATCTATAGTAGCAATTAGATCATTACACAGAGTGTGAGAAACCACAGTATGATAGGGGTTACATGAATTCTTGTTGTGGCGCAAGGAGTCTGAACTTCTTCGTGATCTAGGCTGCAACTATATAAATACTCGACCTTTATTTCCAAGCACCGTGATAGTATGGGAGGCACAGCGCCTTGCAGTTAAGCCTGGTAGGGCATCGCAGACCATTATAATTCGATAATGAGGTAGTAGAGCACCTTGTAATTACCGAGTGCCCAGTACCAAAAGATCAATCTAAAGAGGGCTTATTAAAAGTAGTTACATTGGCGTATACAGTACTGCCAGAATGCAGTCTTAAATGTCTATGTCTGTGGCCAGCATGGATCACAATCGTGATACAGTGAAAGTAATTGTTGTTACTGGACAAAGCTGTTTATATGCTTTACACAGAAAATTATAGTTCATGTTAACTTCATGAAAGAGGCAACTAAAGCTTTGAGCACATCCTTTCGGTTTAATTCCAAGGCATTTGAATTAATGGTTTTACGCCTTCTATGTATTCCTGTTTGGTTTCAATACTGTTGGATTTCTACAACCTTTGTACTTACCTGTGATAATTCCTATGCCATATTTTGGTTTTAAATATTTGCAACAGTTATGTGTTATATACATACTGTCTCTTTGTTCATTGATATGACAGATATAAACTTGCTATACTCTTTATATAACAGCTAAGGCAGATCGAGGCATAATAGTTCAGTCTTATCAAGTAAGTTTGTTATTATTCTCGCTTCATTAGACCTCCCTTTAGATAATATGCACTTCTGAAATAGGTCGCTCAGCGATATTTCATTATCGGACAGAACCGTATATGTTACTGCTTACAACAACTCAAGAAGCTAATAACACATGCCTCTACCTGTCAGGAACATGGCACTTTGGGGTAGTTTAAGACACTTTTCATTGCACCAAAATCTGGGAACTTTGGTGGGCAACTATGTAACCATACAAAAAGTGTTTCTTTGCGTCGTGTGACAGCAGCTTCGTACGCCTATATAGTAAAAGGCACCGAGAAACTTATAGATATAATCAAATAATACCAAACAAGATCTTCTTGGCTCAGCAGCAAGTGCATTTTACCTTCTCGAAATTACGAGGCTCTTAACACTACACAATCGAAAACTCGAAGGCTGTCAGGGGTCTTAGTCACCTATGGACCCCTAGAGTGGATATAGTGGCCTTGGATATATAAAAGGGGGTTTCTCTTCAATATTGGAAGGCCAGGGGCTAATTAACGAACTTTCACTTACTATATGGCTACTGACTTCTTATGCTTACCTGCTATGTGACTGCTTCAAGGTTTTTATGCACTCTGGGCTTAATCCACCTGACAACGGCCTTAGTGTCAGGCTAAGGCATAATATGGTAAACACCTGTTGGTGAGCAAAGGTCCTAAAGCCTAGCCAGGCGATGAACTCGCAACACATGCCAACTATCCTTTTTTCGTATGCGTGACTTCTGGCACTTGGTGGTCTGAATACCTCAACAGCAACCGCCACCGATTTTAAGGATTTCACAAACTGCTACTAGATTGCATATGGTTGCGTATTACTGTATATTTCTCTGTACCTGAAAGCACCGCATGAGGATTAAGAACGCATGATCAGGTTTATGTGTCTAACGATTCTAAACACAGACTTGCCTTTCTCGTTTCCCAGGGCCTT
This sequence comes from Xylaria arbuscula, assembly GCA_022385695.1. Taxonomy (NCBI): domain Eukaryota; kingdom Fungi; phylum Ascomycota; class Sordariomycetes; order Xylariales; family Xylariaceae; genus Xylaria; species Xylaria arbuscula. The sequence continues at coordinate 25,629 of MU279341.1, forward strand.
TGCCAATCCCAAGACTCAAAACTATACGGCTCCCCTATTCCGCGACCCTTGAAGACAACCGATATACATGTATATTGATAGCCTAGATCATTAAGAATTTCCGGTTTCTTCGTGCGCTAATAAGAATACCCGAGGAGTCCCACACTGCATCTTGAAGATTCGGAGGTCCTGGAAATATTGCGCCCATTACGGCTCGCGAAGGCTCGTATAGGCTTTCTGGTACATTTTGGCACAATACGTATGGGGAGAGCCATTCGGATTCTCGGCTATTGGGCCTCAGGAGTTCAATTAGGGCAGGCGGTGCTTGACTGAAGCAGCTTCCAACACTCTCAGAGACCATGGGGCTTCCATCATTGTAACAGGCGGCGTATCTGGTTCGATATAAATATCTTGTCGTAGTGGTTGTTCTTCAGAGTCTCTTCTTGCTTTGGTGTTATAGTTCGATCAATAAATGGGGGAGTTGAAAGACTCTTATGATTCTTTTCTCGACGGCGCGGCCTAAACAAACCATCTGTCAGCAAGTCCTCACAAGTTCGGCATAGAGAATCCGACAGCTTCAGGTTGAAGCATATGCTCCTGTGATTGAAGTTCAACATAGGCAAGCGATAACAATTAATCACATCGCAAAGGAGGGTTCAGACCTAGGAAAATCAGGGGCGAAAAGAGGATTGGGCAGCGTTTCTGGTTATAAACATGCAGAGAGATAGACTTACCACCATATAATCAAATTATTGAAATACTGCTTTGGGTCGAGGAAGATGGATAGAGTCAGTAAAATTTCTCCTCTGTCAACCCTTTCAGCGGAGAGGAGAAATCCTTACTGGAAGGTTGAAAGGGAGGTGATGCTACTGCTTTGTACAATGCCCCCGCTGCCATTGTTGCTATTGTGAAGTACAATGGCCTGTGACAGGAGAGTCCCTCGCTGAAACTGCCCAGTGCTCGAACTCCATAGCACCTCAAAGCCATTTCACAGATTATCTCAAGGTTGCTCGCAGTCAGTCCAGACTTGTTAGTGGGTGACAAGAAAGCCATGATCGAAGCTATCGCAACCAAGACAGGCACAACGAAGCAACCATTTCCCCTGTTCTGAACACATTGGGCCGGTTGCCACACAACATTTTTCGATCTAAATCTTTGGGTATATACGGCGGTGGTTTGATCGAGGAGGAGGTTTGGGAATGATTCGACTTATTGAATTGACGTTGTAGGTCTTTGGCAGCTCTTGAAAGACGTGTATCTAATGCAGCAAAATTCGTCAGATTTCTAGTTTGCCCCTCATGGAAAATATTTCAGATGACATTACCTATGATACCGAATTCCAGTCATTCACGCACCCCCTTCCATAGTGCCAATTAGAGAAGAAGAAGAAGAAGAAGAAGAAGGAGAACGGGCGTCTCCAGGCACTTGTTGGTAAAGTTTACGGACAGTATGACGGTAGGATTATTTGAGACTGTAGTAGACACAAGCCTTCATCCACTTGTAACTTCGAAGAGACTGCACAAAGTAGCGTCTGCCTCCAGACATTTCTACAAATGTGCCACCTTCTCTCGTGGGCTGCTGACTGGATGCATAGCCCACCTCAGGGGCTAGTACTATCAGTATAGAAGGGTTCCTTCAGCGTGTTTAGGTAACCATGGTAGTGTTTGATAGTAAGTAATACCACACAGTAGTTTGTGTGGGCTGTAGCTACAGTTGTCCCTGCCCCCTACATAGGCGCCCAGTAATGGATACTCATAGCTGGCAAATAGCTGTTCTTATTCATCTACTGCAAGAGTTGTGTAGCATTATAAATCCCCATTCGTGTAGTGATCATTAGAATAGGAGGCCTGTGTCAATTCCAGCATCCGGGTCATAGGTAATGATAGATCACTTTTCTTTTCCTCTGCTTATAGGACAACCATTGCTTGCCCTCAGGAATTTTCGTCTTTTAATTCCTCTTTCCCGGTAGGATCTCGATTCAGTCAATAGCTTTCTTTGTGCAATGGCCCCCTCCACCTGCTTCGAGCTTCTGTGCAACTAATCAGTATTGTTTTCGATGAATGGGTACCTAGCATTCCAGCTAGACAGCCCGCCCAGCGACCGGACACTACCATGGTATGGAAATAAGCTACCCTGAGATCTTCAATTTCTCCAGAGTTTCAAGCTTCTCTTATTTACCATTCCGTAGAGAGAAGAAAGAATTGCTATCTCGCAGTTTGACGACGTAGGAGAATAGAGTAAGCGCCCACATTCCAGGCCGTTGCTAATAGATGATCGCAGTAGCCGAGAAATGGATCATTCCACTATTCATGACAGTCCAGCCCTCCAAAGAAGATGACCTCCATCCAATACCGTCCCAAGAGACAGCACGACCAATACCAGAGAGGCTGTCCCTGAAACCGAGCCATATTGATGCCGCTGCTAGGCTAGGCTATTGCGAAACCCCCTCCCACGCGATCCGATCCCCCTGCTCCCAAAGTCTCGACCTCTCAGTGCTCCTGATCCTCCACTGTGTCCATTCTATTTTCTATGCTCAACCGTCCTGCCTGTTGTTGCATACATGTCGACGCACAGAGACACAGCTTTGCGAACTCCTGGTCTTCATTTCGCGGCCTTTTCTAGGGCGAATCTACGAAAACCGCAGAAATGCTTCCCCACCACTTCAAAATGCACAGAGCGGACAAGAGAGAGCTGATGATATGGCATGCCAAAGCCGTTCAGTGCATCAATAACACATTCGAGAGCTTAAAATACAATATTCAGACACGGTGAAGCCCACCTCCTGCCGCCTCGCTGGTGTTATGGTACTGTGGTCAGAAGAACGCAGAATCTGGAGGGGGGGATTTCAGGACCAGATTACAAAGAAGATGAGATTTCTCGTGCAAAAAGAAGGCTCTCAGATACCTTTACACACTATAATTACACTGTCCTTCTGCATATCGTTCGACTATACTGTAGCCTGCCCTGGAGTTGATTTCACTGTTGCTATCCTCGCAGAAGCCCTGCGGTATCTAGATCCTCACAAGATGTCCCTTCAAGGTTGTAGTTGGGTAAGAGTCTGCACTGCTGATGACACCCCTATTTCGAATCAGCTTGCCTACGATCTGGCCGAACACAACACATTATAGGCTGTGAGCAATCAACCCACGCTGACATATCGCTCTTGGAAATAGCATTTGTCTTTGTCTTGTATCCTCACACGTTTGAACAAATTCACATTACACTATGGAACATAGAATAGAAATAACAAAGAACGCGTTCCCTTGGTCTCAAAGCAGTTCTCCTTCCTATGGGAATTCGTAGCTCTTTGCTCTATATTACATACTTATAATATATCCGACTACCATTCTGATACTTCAGGACACATACGTGTTGAGGGGGCCGTACTAGCTGGTATAATGACCACCTCTATAGCCAGGCTTTTACCCAATAGTTTCCATTCTATTTTTCTTCTCCCTGACTGCTATCTTATCGAAGATAGCGTTCTAATCAAGCGAGTATGACCTATACTGTGTAGCTTTAATTATTAAATCATAAAGCACGAACTTGATCCAGGTTGAACAGGAAAGGGGACGTCGGGTAGTCCTTTGGACAACCTAGTAATAATAGGCGAGGAAACCTGAGGGTTTCCACAATGGCTACGTAGCTTGTACAGCAGGAGAGTATGTTACCAATGCAATTTTGTCATCACATGCGGGCCAGATGTCACCACAACAGTCGGGGCTCGGGATCGTACAGGCTACCGAAAAGCTGAACGAGAACATTCTTTACATTGTGCCGCCAATGTGATTCGTCTTCCCATTATAGCCTTCGTGCCAGGGGGTTGTGCCATTCAGCACTGCCTTGCTTTTGGTATTACCATTCATTGTACAGACTGAAACGCAACGAAGAAGGACCCTGGCAATAAGTACCGGCACACAGTACGGCCGAAAGCGAGTAGAAAGGGTCATCTGGTATTGGAATCGCGCTAGGCATTGAGTAGTGAACTTTATGGTAGGACGGCTAACCGCTGGACAAGGGAGAAGTATCCAAAGCCGGCACAGGGGACCAGAGATAAAGGTATTCATAGTATTACGAAGTGCGTACAAGGCCTCGCTAATACCTGCTATTAGTCCATTCAATCTGTGATCCCGGTACGCCAAATATAGGGATATTTACACACCTATGCTGTTGCGAGTAAGGCAAGCTTAATTATGTTCGTATACTTTTCTAACTATATGTATGCTTGTTTTGTGTCTCAGAGGCGGTGGTAACATAACAACCCTTCACTCTGGTCGGGGTTTGGTAAGTAATACATGGTAGTGTAGGTCTTCCTATTGAATATCTGTTGTATCTTGTTGCGGTATCATATTCCCCTATCTATACGAGATACCATTCGGACCGATTCGAGATATGCGCTCAACTGTCCCCTTCAGAATTTTCGGGTAAGTAGAAGTGGAATATCTGCGGTACTCCAAGGATTACGGGTCCCTACGCGCGATACAGGATGCATAGTTGCTACTGGGTGGCCTAACCTCGACCCGTACGCTTCCAGAGAGCGGGGATTGAAATTAGACGCATCATCCCCGGTGTAGTTGTGGATCAACTGCATCACCTCAAGATACATGTTCGTTGAGACTTGCGTCGGTAGTAACATTAGTCGCTCCACGGCCGTCCTACAACCCACCCGTGGTAGCACCACTCGTACGTTTTCATCACATTCCACGGCTTCAACGTGTACATGTCAAGGACTACGGGGGTTATGTACTTGAAGTAGCTTCGAACTTCGAATTTCGAATACTTGAGGGTACATAGATACAGATAGTGCGAATCTGTTTGGCTGGCTAATCATCTAAGCCAGATGACAGGTCTGGGGGCTGGTTCGATACGATTTTGATATTTCCCGCCAGATTTTAGATCGAGTATTATCTAAGGCCCTTCTCAGGTTCGTCTGGAATTGAGCAGTTCTGACAAGCAGGATAAGTACCCCTCTATGGAGTGGATCTGTCACAGTTCGCTTAGTGTTGGTATATCTAGTATTGACTATTGTCATTGCACAATGACAGAGGTCCCTATACAGTGGCTAGTCTTTCTCAGTGGTTTATAACATAGTATAAGGCCCGTGCTATGCCTGTAGTTCCGTGACCAGATCTTACGCTTGTACTGGAGCTAGCCCTCCTACCTGGTCTATGATATATGAGCCCGGCATTAGCAGGTTCTTTTTATAGGAGCTAGCTCATGACTTGCACTTCCCAGAGTAATAATTCATCGAGGAAGTTGACATTAAAAATAATTTTAATCAAATACACTGTCTGTGCAGTATTGTGCGTGCCCGAGTCTTTTAGCAGGAGTATCGTGACTGCCCCTATTCACCCCCTAATTGGCTAGCCAGCAAATGGCACTACTGTGCCTTAGTCATTCCCGGCTCCAGGTCAATACCCTTGCACTTGTAAAAGTACCTACATCGAAAGTCACACAAACTCACAATAGATTTATAATGAATCAGTATCTTTATTTTATCTATACACTATAAGTTGTCGTCGGTAGTGGGATCGATATCGAAATGGTGCTGCTTTATACCTACACTAAGGCTGAGAGGCGAAGTGGGTCTCAGCCTCAATGTAGGTATAATTGCTTTCAATAAAAGTGGATCTAAGGGGCTGCGTGGCGCTGCTAGGGAGGCTTGCGCTGACTTCAACAGCTGGCACCTAAGTGGTCAAGCACATGGATGAGTCCCATAATTTGTAACAGCTTGAGCTGCCTTACTTAGTCACTTAACCCGCTTCAGGTAAGGCAAACTCCGGAGCTGCGACGACGTCTCATCACGTCCGCCCGTCTCACCACCGATCGTTTCATCATATCCATCGCCCGTTCCGTCGCCGCCGCCATCTCGCTGTCCCTCCGCCCACCCTCTGCTGTCGCGATGGATCCCGGGCGACTGGCTATGATCTCCGGCCGTAAGTCCCCCCCCCGCCGCGACATCACCGCTCCCAGACGTGATGCCAATACCAGGATCTCGAAGCCCTCCCGGCCGATGAGGACCGACGCCCCGGCCGCGGCCAGACAGACCTACCTCAGCCAAGATGAGCAGTCGCAGCGCTTTGTCGCCGACGAAGACCGGTTCGTGCTGAAGCAGGCCAAGAAAAAGGCAGACATCCGCGTCCGCGAGGGACGCGCCAAACCCATCGACCTCTTGGCCTTCAACCTCCGATATGTGGATACCGATCGAGACGTTTTCGACGACACCGATGCAGACGTCCACATCAGTGTCCCGCCACCTGATGCTGTCATAGCGGCACTGAGCGAGTCCGATGCTAGCGAGCTGGAGGCCGAGATCACGTCGTACCACACGCTTGAAACAAATACAAGAAACAGGGAATATTGGACAGCCCTGCGAACCCTGCTGGCCGACCACAGGCTGAAACTGAAGCCCATGGGACCCGAGGTGCGCGCCGTCAGCGCCGTCACGTCCGACGTAGACAAGATCCTGGGGCCAAAGAGCCTGGAACAGCTGGAGAAGTTGGAAGGGCAAATACAAACCAAGCTTCGTTCTGACGAAGTCATGGACACCGATTACTGGGAGCAGCTGCTCAAGAGCCTGCGGGTGTATAAGGCTAAGACCAAGCTCAAGATTATCTGTGATGCGATCCGGGATAGCCAACTCCAGTTGTTGCCCGAGACTGATCCCAAAGAGACCGCGGGACTCGCCGGTGAGAACACTCCTTCACAGACAACTCGAGAGGACCAGCCTGTAATTCCAGCTGCCATTTCCCGGCTGCAACAAACGAATCCTTCCTCCAGCGCCAGTAGCATACCCCCAGGCACAGCAAGGTTCGCGTCCAGCACAAATGAAGATTTTTCACAGGCCACCAAGGCTCTGTACGAGCGCGAAGTTGCGCGGGGCGTCAATGAAGACGAGGAAATCTTCACGGCCGAAGAGGCGGTCTCAGGGACGACAAAACCCCAGTGGGCTGATAAATATCGACCGCGGAAGCCACGCTATTTTAATCGCGTGCAGATGGGCTACGAGTGGAACAAATACAACCAGACCCACTACGACCATGACAACCCGCCGCCCAAAGTAGTCCAAGGGTACAAGTTTAATATTTTCTACCCAGATCTCATCGATAAGACCAAAGCACCTACATTTAAGATTATCCGGGAACACGGGAGGCGGAAAGGTGAATCTCTTGCCCCTGCAGGTGAAGAAGACACTTGTCTCATTCGCTTCATTGCCGGGCCACCGTATGAAGACATCGCATTTCGTATCGTCGACCGCGAATGGGATTACAGCGCCAAGAAAGATCGCGGGTTTAAGAGTAGCTTTGACAAGGTATATTCTCCCCTTTAGAAGTCTTTGATTTTTTTTTTTTCATTTCTTCCGGCTACTGCCAGCATCATCAATGAGATCTTATTCTCTTATGGAAACTTCGTCATGAAGTAGCATGCCTTTGTCTGCTTTTGATTCGAGCGGCTATCAGGCCAGTCTCCAGCCACATCTGTTGTGTGACCATGCACCACATAGTTTCAGAAACCGGCTCTCCTATCTCCTATCTCACTCGGCGACTTGCACATATCGCACTTTCATACAATAGCAACTGACACTCGACTACAGGGTATTCTTCAACTGCATTTCCAATTCAAAAAGGTATGCGTCTATACAGACTCCTGACACGAGTGATCACACTGACATACTCTGATAAGATTTATTACCGAAAGTAGGCCGAACTTCTATAACAAAAGGCACTGCACATACTCCCAAGGCGCTGGCGAGACAATCTCAAGGGGAAAAAGGTCTGTGTACATGGCTAGGTAGTTTTTCGCATAGACGCAGCGACACGCAACGGTTGCATAGCATGGTATTAGAAACATCCTGATATTTTGCCACTCATCCTCCAATTAATATCAGGCGTTGATTCGCATGAGTCTAGTGACGCAACGCCCAAAAGTCAATGCTTTATTTCTGACCCCTTTCGATCACTGCAATGGTTCTCATACTCGACAAATGAACTCAGACATCTTGAGAACGATGTCATTTGGATATGCACATCTGCGATGAGTAGTTCTATTTAGGGGCTGCCATGCAGAAATTACTGATCAGAAAGATGGGTGGCTGCCATCTACTCCATCGAATCCTCCATGGTCGGCTGTCATCTCGCTAGACCTGCGATGCCGTCCATGCTGCAGCCAGCTCTGCTTTTCTACCCCCCCCCTCGCCCTTGTCACATCTATCTTGATCTATGTAGATCAATGGGTCCTCATGTCGGTCCCCTGGCTTCTTAGGTACTTAGCCGATCCGGGAGATCTTCTAGAAGAGGTAGGAATGTATGCAGATGAGGGCATCCGCCAGAACCCACATCCACGCCAGGATCCGGGCCTAATTTAGGAGTAAGGCTGGGGGTTGTCGCCAGGGCGGCTGCGGCCGTGTAACAATGAATGAGGCGAGCTTTGGCGAATCGATGGAGACTCTAGGACGCTAAACCCACCAATGCCATGCAGGTAGCCGCAAGCAGGAGACAGGCCCTCAGAGCGGTACCTATGTTGTGCTCGGGCCTTTTGGAAGAAAAGACTTGCATATGATGCTGTAGCGGGAGAGGTAGAAGAGGGTCACATTACAATATCTTTATTGCGGGTTGGGAGAGTCACTGGCTTGACATGAGACACGCCGTCTAGGTTCCTCGGCACGGCACTTGAAGGAGAGATGGAGGATGGGAGGACACCCATGCCCCCAGAACATGATCATAATCACGGCGTGGCAACGGCGCAAAGAGCCTAGAATACAGTTTCTCTCGTCTCCCTCCGTTTCCCGTGACGGCGCAGCTCAGTGAATAACTCTCCGACTTGGCGGTGTACATGACATCCACTATTTGGCCGGACAGAAGCCCACGCCGCTGTTTGCATGACGAACACATCAATATGCCAGAGCAGGTCGCAACAGTCATGACGGTGTACTTGCAAACGCGTACAGGTCCAGACGCGCACACGTACGCGGGACATACACCAGCCTGCGACTCAGACACATATTGGAGCGGGCGTTTGGTGCCAGATGCAATTCAGGTTAAATGTGACAGATGTATCACTGGGATTCTTGACGGCCGTAGGGGCGGCGCATTGTAACTACTGGCCGAAACGGACGGCCGTCAGTGAAAGCTGAGAAATAAAAACAAAAAAAGATGCAAGGTTGACATGCATATCGAAAGGGAGGCACCGGGTTGCAGGAGACGATGGAAGCTTGACGGCTATGCAGCTGCATGGCCAGGGGGGGTCCAGATAGGTACTTGGGTACTCTCACGTCGGTATCTACTGCATGTAAGTCAGGTAAAGTACCTACATATAGATAGTTAAATTTATGTATGTAGTCTATCTATGCTACACTATAGTGCGCGACAGCTAGCAGTAGAGATAGGAAATTGCCTATTTAGGTATGTACTAGTCGCCAAGGATTGTACACGAAAATGATGATATGAATAGGTATGCTACATAAATATATACATGCTAATGAGTACTTCTGGTGTAGATAAACGTGTCGGCTGTAACGTCGAAGCACAAGAATTCCAGAGCACACGGGATCAGCACCGGTTGTACTTGAGCCCGTTTCATATGCGCCTGTTATGATGATGTTCTTGTTCTCATTGTTCCGGGTGATATCCAAGGCCAAGTGGTGACATATGCCAGTGTACTGATACACAGCTATGTTCCACGTCGGGTGAATGGTTTAAGAGGCACAGGGAGAGTTGTGGGACTTGGATTAAGGAAAAACTACATACCTAATGAAAATACACAAGAAACCCCGGCGACGGCCAGTTACCTCCTGGTAGTACCCTATCAATAATGGCTGGTACATGTGTCCTACCAGCAGAAGCTTAGCGCCACCAGCTACGTCCAAGTACATAAAAGTAAATAGATCGGTAGGCAGGTAGGTAGGCAGGTACATAGAGGCAGGCACCACGGCGCACACATGCTGCTCCTGGATGTAGGTACTCAGGTACCTCGGTCAGGGTATTGGCTAGTAGAAGTAGCATGTGTACCATGCTGGTCAAAGCTTGCCGCTGGGGTGTCAGGGAGTGGTACATCTACTTGCATGTATACCTACGTGTACGCATACACCCTGGATGACATGGGTACGGTTGCTAATGCCACCCCATTACCTATATCGCCCCTAGCTAAGCTCCTCGTCGTCTTCCCCAGACTCGCCGTTCGCGTGTCGCTGTGATGGTAAGCAATAGGCGATGAATGGAGAGATGGTGCAACGTAGGGCTGGCCAGGGAAGGGGCTGCACCGCACAGGCCAAGCCCATGACAATAACAATGCCGTTGCTCAAGGTAGACCGGTAGGAGATCAGGGATCGCTGTGTGCTGGCCCGTCCACGGTCGACAGTTCTGTCTACCTACAGTGCCACAGGCCGTAGCATGCCTTGGTTGGCTGGCGACTGCGAGAGGTGGACTGGCACATTGACCACCATCCTGGAGGTCCACCACCCAGAGGTCGCACACCGTGGTGCTGGGAACGACTTATAAGACTGGAGCCTCAACCGCCATTGTCAACACCTCCAGACTCTCCCCCGTCAACCACTCCCACTTCCATACACACACGTACACTCCACAGACACAGACACAGACCTACACAGACCTCCACAGACACAGACACAGACCTACACAGACCTCCACAGACCACGTCCATTTCGGATTTATTTCTTCTCTACTTCCATCCAAAACCCACTCACCACCTCGCTGTCCTGCCTCAATTCTTGGAGTTCTTCCTCTCTCAGACGACTACCACTGCAGCCTCACTACACATTGCCCTTTCTCGACCACGCACCGGGCTGTCTTTTGTTATCTCGGCAACAAGACATCCTTGGGGACAGCGATCCTCAGTTTTGAGATAGAACGTAGGTACTTTTTACTCCAACTCTACGATTTTGCGAATGAACCATCTTTCTTCCCACTCTTCTTCCCACGCCCATGCCCACGCCCAGTCTGCCCACCTGCTTGCATATACACTTCATTCCACATATCCGGCTCTTTAGCAATTGTTGAACACCATATTCCATGAGCAATCCTTTGTTTGGTGCTTTCTTGTTTCCCTTTGGCAATCTGTTTCCCCAGATATTGCACACACGCATAGGTACACACACACACACAAAACACAAGTTCACACAAGTTCATACTACACAATACACACCAATACAAGAAGGCCAACCAACTCTCTCGCTCCATCTACAATCAGTGCCTTCCACAATTACCCTTGATTCACAAGTCCTAGACAGTGAACCTGTATTGTGTCCAGGTCTAGCACACACACGCCTACCTCTATTTCTTTTCCAGCCTTGTTAATCTTGCCTTAGAAGTCGAATAAAGCAAAACATCAACATGAACCCACAGCCATATGGCAAGCGTGAACCCGGCTATGCTGGGAGCGATGGTTCTGCCCCCGAGGGAGGGGAGCAGTTTTACCCAGAGCCAAGTCCCGACATGACAGGTTTCTACCCTGCCGATTTAGCATACAACTACCAGCAGGGTGAGGGCTTCATACCGTCGGGCTCGTCGGAGAACTACACACCCCCTGAACCTGATCACCTCCCTTTCGCCCCTTCAGGCTGGGAACAACAAGAGCTCAGTCCTGAGGGGTTCTATACTCTGGGTGGTGGAAGCACCTCCCTTGTGGACTGGCCAACGCCAGATTCACAATCCTTTCTTGTCCCACAATTCAGTTGGGACACAGCTGAGAGCATGGGGACCTATGGGTCCTCAGTTTCTGAGCTATGGCCTCGGGTAATGCCTACCTCAGATTACCCACCCCTCGACCAAACCCCAGAGCACCCAAGCCCGATCTCTGAAATGGCGGAAATAAAGACTGAGGGCGAAAGCCCGGTCGAACCTACCAACGCCATAAATCAAGCCCCGCCCTCAACATCAAATATCCAATTTTTGGACGACATCATAGGTCCGAAGGATAAACTACCCTATGCGAGGTATATTTGGGAAGCACTTATGAGTGTCGTCGGGCACTGCATGAGGTTGCCTGAGATTTATCAATGGTTCCGTGAAAACACGGATAAATGGAGTGCTGTGGACAAAGGATGGCAAAACAGTATTCGCCATAACCTTAGCATGAATGCTGTGAGTGCTCTTCAACTTGCTGTGACTGACACTATGAAATTGAACGCGCGGTTTTTCTAGTTTGTTTTACTGACGATCTTTACAGGCATTCATAAAGCGCGAGTGCAATTCCAAAGACAAGAAGTCCGCAGAGTGGGTGCTGGCAGATTGGGCTGTCAAGGAGGGCGTACAAAGCACGACGCGATACCGTAAAGGAAGCCCATCTCGCCGTGGCGGTTCTCTGACTCAACGACGACAGAAGAAGATATCAACGCGGGCCACATCAGGACGCCGGGGTGCCAACAACAACAAAGGCAAGGCCGTCGAGACAAGACAGATCGATCCGGCTCTGGTGTCTACAGTACCAAACCCACCGAACTACACTTATCCATCCAGTATGCTTATGCCCAACCATGGGAGCCAAGCCAGCTGGATGGTGCGTCCCACTCCGTCAGTGGCCGCAATGCCAACACATTACAGCTTCAACAGCCCAGTTGGTCGCCAAGTGATGGGAAACCCTTATCTCGGTGAACAAGTTTCAAATGTTTTCACCAATCCACAGGAGGTAACGGACGATGGATCGAACAATTTCACGTGGGGCACATCGCCAGGTCCATCAACTCAACCATCAGCAGGCAGAGGAGCATATAATTAGACGCTTCCATCCCGACACAGCTGATTCGCTTTCAGGGTATGAAATCTATGGTGCTTGGAGCTTGGTTTAATTCAATGAGGGTTCACGTGTGATGTTGTGGTATCCTATTTCAACTTTTGACTCCCTTTGTCTTCTTTTTACTCCTTTACTAGTGGCGTGTGGATGGATGATCCACGGCTGGCTCTCTTCACTTTTTTTTTTTTTACGAAGATACCCCCTCATACTGAGATCCCCAGCATGGGAAAGGCGCTGCGTAGGGAACCTAAGGGAATGCGCCCGGATCTGGAACAGGAGGGATGGTGCATCAACGGACGGTACTGGAAACGGCATACACAGGTAGCATGGTTAGTTCTCATAGAGTGGGAATTAGATGACTGAATGCGACACCACAGTATGATTCTGTTAAATGCACGATTAGTTACGCGAAATTAACAAAATCATGAAAACTGTCTTGCTCTACCTCCCTCACTCCCTTGTTTTGATGTGACGAATTGGGTGATTGGACACCAGCCAACGAACATGGGCTCAAAACGTACGGTCAAGGTGAATAAATGCACAAGGCTCCCTTATCAAGCCTCCACAGCAACCCACGCAATCCACTAGGCACACAAATTGCGTGGATTGCTGCCCAGCAACTCATCCATGGCATTGCGTTGCCCAAATTGAGCAACTCGGAAGTTCAGTGGATGGATTGCCCACTCAGTGGCTATATACTGGTGAAGTAAGATCTTCATCGCTGATCTCGTCTTCGTCCCCTGTGACCCAATCCAACGCTTTCCCGGCCCTCTCCTCCTCGCCTACGACCTCCGATAGCTTATTAACTTTCTCTTTTTCATCGTAGGCTGCCAGGACGGGGTCCAAGGTCCTAACGATACCTGACCTAAACCACAAACAAAGCGCTTGGCAGACGCTAATGGTCGTAGCATCTAGTGATGTTCTCTGTCTAGTCACCATTTGCCCAGCTAAGGAAAACAACCTCTCAACCTCCGCTGACATTGTAGGTACGGTGAGAAAATCCAGGGCCATCTGCAATAATCTGGGATATTTATCCCTTTTCCTATGCCAATAGTTGATTGGGTCTAGACAATCTATGCGCTCAGACTCATCCGCTAGCCAGTAATGATACTCGTTGCCAGAGACTCGCACTGCCTCGGCTCGGTGTTCAGCCTCAATAACACGCTGCTTGCGCGCATGTTTATCACACAGATTAGGCCACCTTTTTTTCTGCCTAGTTTTTGCGGCGTCGGAGATATCTTGACATTTAGGTATAGGTCCTAACTGATATTCGCATTTTCACACCGCCTCAACGATAGCCTTAGCTTGGGCTACCCAGCCGGGCTTTTCGCCTCAATTATCCTCAAACCAAGCCCAGCTATAACCAAGGTGAAGTGCTAATGCGGTATAATAAATAAGGGTTTCGTCAAGTTTGCCGTAGTAGTAGTTGAGCTTATCTTAGGCCAGATTAATGCCGATCTTAAACTGCTCGGAATTTGGAAACTTCTTTGCTTGTTGTTTTTTAACTTCCAGCATCGTAAAAAGCTGCTCATACTTCAGAATTGTATCCCAAACATTACCGTAAGATCCTGTAAAGCTATCACTACGTCGGCGTATCTGGCTATTTCTCTCTAGCGTTAATATTACATCTTTGTAATGCTGCAAGATCTCTCCTAATCGTTTTAACACAATCTAGTCATTAGTGGTTAGTTTAGCGTTAGCTTGAAAGATTCTAGGCCGTTTAACGTCCTTTTTAAGCGTGCCGTTCTTATTAGTATTATCTTCCTTTTATTCTTGTTTATATTTAGCAACTAATAGGCGCAAATAAGGCTTTAGCCGCAAAGCACGCCGTATCATATAAAGCTGCGATAGCCAACATGTATCGTTGTTTTAAACAACTTTAAGAGGCTTCTTGGCCTTTTCAGCATTAAACTTGCCACTTTTAATGTCGTCAAGTTGGAGTCGCTTAAGCCAGAACGCCAGACGCTGGGTGCGATAAATATCGAATACCAGGTTATGTAGTTTACTTACAGGGCCTTTAGACTGCCAGCGCTGCCAATCCTCGTTAAAGATAATCTGTGCGCCGGTAGCTTCATCCTCAAAAGCATTTACGTGCTTGCCAAATAGCAAGGCGCGTGCTGAGATATTTAGCATATGGCCCAAGCAGCGGCCTCGGCAATTCCGACCATCAAGTCCAAGGGCTTCGCCAATATAATCCATTGCCGTATCATTATTCAAAGCGTTATCAAGCGTGAAGTATCCGATCTTATCGTAAATTTTAAATTCCTTAATGATCTTAACGACCGCAGCGGCAATATTGTCGCCCGTATGCCGCTTATAGAGCTCTGGCATACTAAGAGTGGCCTTTTGAGGGTTGTTACACTCATCTCTAAAAAAGCAGGCGATTCCGTAAAGCGGTTGTCGGGTACGCGAGGTCCAACCGTCAAATGAGATATAAATCTTGCCAGGGGCTTGTTTCAGTGTGGTAACCACTTCCTTTTTGTATATTTTGTATTGTTGGTTAATCAACCGTCGTATAGATGTGTCTACGAGATGAGCTTTACGTTTGGCAACGCTTGGGCTGAAATAATCGAACACTGCTCGGAGATCGGGGTGTTCTGCGTCAGTAAACGGCCTGTTAGCATTAACCAACCACTGAACGACAAGGCGCTAAAAGTGTTGCTTATCAAACGATTTGATCAAGGTATTGGTGATACTTTGGTCGCGTTTATTTATAACATCGAAGTTAAATAACTAGGTGATAGACCGCTGGTTCGACCGTGCCTGTGTCTGGGTATCGGTGGCATGTTGTTTCTTTTCGGCCGTGCCTTTGCTTTTGCCGTCAGGGGCACTAATTCGATGCTTTATGAATAAATGGTTGACGATATTCTGTGTGCCTTTAGTTACTCGAGCAGCCGGTCTTTTGTAGCTTAGGCAAATGCATTGTCTGCAGACCCAGAGGTGTTTCTCAAGATGTTGGACATCGTAACCAAATTCCCAGAACCACCCGGGTAGGTCTCGAGGTCTTTCAGACCACGTAAAGCCCGGAAAGGCCTTGAACAAGCGCCTCTCACACTTAGACGCGTCCGGTTCCCGAAGGCCAGGCATATTTGGCGTGGGCGTCAAGGTATCGGGTAAAGCAATAAAGTCCGGCATTGGTTAAAAAATGGCTGATATGACATCTACTAATTATGGCGTAGAAAAAGAGGATAGATACCCTCTAATATACGCGTGTTAACTAATAATGTTTAACAAAAAAAAGGGTTCCTACTGGATTGTCTATGTTCGACGGTGCAATAAAAATCTTAGAAAGCTCGGACCTTTATGATCCCCTGCTCTCGACATAGGGTGTAGTTATGGGGCCGGCAATTTTGGCAACTGGATCCACGCAACCACCCGGCTCGGTGGATTGCGTGTCGGTTGCCTTACTAATCAGCTGGCAGTAGATGGATTGCCGTGGGCGTGGATTGCTGGGCAATATTGCCGTGGATTGCTCTGGAGTGGATTGCTGTGGAGGCTTGTCCCTTATGCTGACACCCACCGACGTAGTTGTGCCTCTACCTTGCCTTATTTCCAACTCAACCTAGGCACCGTTCTTAGCGTAGCCCACCGGGGCTGGACAAGTATAGACGGTGTGCAGCATTTCGACACTGGGCTCGGGCTCTGCCTCCCCTTTCTCTCTCGCTCTCTCTCTCTTAGTACATATGTAGATACTTGGCAATAGCATTAGCACTAGTATCCCGACAGCCAGGCCCATATTTACCCACGGTTCAGTCACATTAGTTCTATGTAGCCTAGATTAGTCTAGTAGATGTAGAAGTAGCCAGCCCAGCCGATCTGCTGTAGCTGTGGATATGTACAGTTGGGTCACTTTTGGCTATCTATGCAGATCGCTTATTGTTTATTTCGCCTTACCTTGAATGTATGTTACCACCTGTGCGCATTATTTTAGGTACGAAACTGCCAAAACATGATTGGTTCAGGAATCCATGTCCCGGTTTCGGTCCTTTTGGGGGTTCATGGAAGAATTTCCACTTTGCTTATCGGCGATATACCCTATACGGGCTTTGTGTAATACACCAAAAACAGAATAGGGAGGAGAGAGCAGGGAGTAGGTATACAATGGGGGATTGTACATATGGGGCGTGTACGCACATACAATAGCGAGGTTGGGAAAGAAGAACGATCGAGCTATCTTAGCGGGCCAGGTGCGGAGACCTGGAGGGGTGTCGACAGTGTCTAGGTAGACAGGACAGGATAGACCTGCTTAGCAAGAACTGCGAGGCAGGCCTCGGTTCATCTCATTGGGTGACCTCGCGCTACTACCGCATGTCAATGACCCCCTGTCTCCTCTCTTACCAACCCATGCCACTATGCCACTATGCCACTCGTCTAGGGGAGGGGAGCAAGGGAAAGGTGAAGGACAGGGTACCCGTCAACCGGCCGACCAGCTGGCATTTCTGTGTTCTGTGCTATCGAGGACACAGGGCCGAGAAAATGTGATACTTCGTCTAGACAGATTCCCGGGCTTGAAACCCAAGCTAGACTAGGGGACGGTTATTTTGTACAATGGCCGTGAACCTGCCTACCCACTCACTACCTAGTATCTATGCCGTGGTTGGGTGGACGGTTCCCAAGTAAATAGACAAGGTAGCTATTCTACCCTTAGCGTAGCATGCATAAAATCCATAGATGATCTACCTAAGCGTAGATTGGCGAGGGTGGGGACCGGGCCATCCTTGCTGTTGATCATGGGAGCTGTTCTTTACTACGCTAAACCAGGACTTCGGGATATGAAACTAGGTGAGAGGGGAAAGAAAATTAGGCCGGGAACCTTTGGCTTGGTAAGGTATACACGTACGAGCGGCTACGGTATCGGCCGATAAACAGTGTACATTATTTTTATTCTCACTTGCTCCAGAATGGCGGAGTGCGCCTTGGTTCCAAGATCGCGCTGGGATAACCTGCTAGGTAAGCGCGAAGAATATCCACGGGAGAACACGGGGGTGTGTGTGAACTCTAGCTTTATGCTCAAGGGTGTGTCATTGGTCCTATTGGTGTTGGCCACCCGTTAGTCAGTCATTCATCGTTGAACAACGGGAGAGCTAATGGGAGCGAGCGAGGTAAGCCCAGCTGCATAGTCCTTTACTTCCCTTGCCTGTAACCCATCTTTGGGATGACGCAACGAGCACTCAATTGGGCTCTTTGGTAGTATAAGGGGTGAGGGGGCCGTTATACAAAGGTTAGAGTCTGTCGTAGTGTCACTCCTAACTGGCTGTTGCAGAGTGACAGCGCTACTGGTTGCTAGGCTGTGCCTCTCTAGCAGGTCGCCCGGATGAGCCCTTGCCGCCCTCCCTTTTCTTTCCCGGTGACATAGACGGCAGACATGAAGTGCTGTGCTCGTCGAGACTGTAGCTACACATGTACGCAGACTGCGAGATAAATCAAGGATGGAGGATATGTGGCGGTGAGTCTAGGGGAGAGGCAGAAACTTTTGCAGCCCCGCCTACTGGCCGCTTTCACTATACACAGCTATATTTGAGGCGAGCGACGTGCTCCCACACTCCCTTGGGAAACCTTGCCCTCTACTGCCTCCTATCCTATCATCATCAACATAGACAGATTTATAAGCTTTTAGACTAAGATATATACACACGTGGACCCAGCCTTTTTCCTAAATGGTTTCTAGGGAGAGATAGGTAAAAGATGGGGGCACTTCTCGGATGCTTGAACGACCATGACGAAAGCCGATAACACAACGCGGGAATGTGTTGTCATTGGTGTTGTCATCGCGACCTAGTACACGGCAAGCGCAAAAGACCCGTATACAGTATGAATAAATGTTTCGTCAACACAACCAAGACAAGTCTACAGCCAGCACAAAATGAGGACCATTTCATCACACGGGAAGAGAGGCTAGATAGTGGAATAGGGCGCGGGAAGAGAGCTGTAGGCTAGGCTGAGTAGAACGAGACTATCAACACAGTAACAAAATAATAATAATGCTGTAAACAGGAAAAATGAGAAAGAGTAGCCAACGGCTGCTTACCCTTCCCGCGTTCGCCCATTGGCATTAGCGCCGTAATTAGCATTACCTAGCTAGTAGTGGAAGGCTTGTGCGCGTGTTCGTGGCTCGTAGTTGAAACAAGGCGGCCGCCGCTAGAACAACTAACGCAATTTTCTGCATCCGGAGCAAGCCCTCCCACGAGGTGGCTTTGCGGCTTTGGGTGTCTGATTTCTCTATGACTTAGACAGAAGAGGTAAGACATGGCGTTGATGAAAGATTACTCTACTCCAACTACAGTTCAGCTGTGACCTGTAATATTTTTCTCGTTATTTTGAACACTCGTCGAAGATATGCACGAATGTCTCGTCTCGGTCTCTGTTCACGTTCCCGCTGGATGAATACATTTAACTACGGGGCTAGTCACCAGAATTTTCACAGCCTTGCTTCTGTAAATGGGCTGATGTTTCAATGTAAAACAGAAGGCATAGAGGTGTTTTTGCCCTGAAAACTATTCGTATGCCTTGCTTTAAAGCCTAGCGGAAAATCTTAACGTACTAAAGAGCCCCATCAAGCTATAATAGAGTTGATATAGATACAAGGACGACAACCTGGTGACTTGAGATACTTGGTTCGAGAAGTAGATGTTGTACCTTAGAGTACCTAAACTGTTAAACGGAGTGGAAATGCGTACATATGTAGCAGAATAATGGTTATGTTTAAAATGATTGAAAAAAACAGGTCAAAGATAAAACTGACCTAGGACCTCACGGCCCACCTTATCATAGACCACTTAGATTTATATAAAACTTATTATTTTAAGCCTTGGTTAAAAAAATAAATATAAAAGCTAAAATAAACTAGTTTAAAGTTTTAAATACATTATTAATTAAATTTATTTTTAAAAAATATAAAAAAATATTTTTTTTTATATAATGAAATAAAACCAGAAAATAATAATAATAAAACAATTAAACTTATATTTTTTTAAAAAAAACAAATAAATACCGTTAAGTAATTAAAATAATATGGTAATATAACGGCTAATTAATAGCATAAGTTAAATAACAATGCTATATTTTTTAGTTGCGAAATGAAATAAATAGCGAGGAAAAGCTACGTAAAAGCAATAAAAACTACGCAATATATATACATAATAAAAAACAAAAAACAACGCGAAATTTATATAAGCAGCCACTTAGCCTTATTACAATATAATAAATTAATAAAAAAAACAATTTAGCTAATGTATTTATAAAAAAAACCTTTAATTAAACTTTAAAAACTTTTATATTTATTAATAAATTAATTATATAAATAAAAAATTTATAAATAAAATTTTAACGCATCCCCTACTTGAGCTGGACACCCAATTGAGCTGGCCATCTACGTGACATGTATAGCACCGGTAATTTTATATAAGGTATTACTTACCTTTTTTTTTAATAACTTAATAAAAAGTAGGCTTATAAACTAATAATTAATATATTTAAAATCTTTATTTAAAGAAAAATCCAATGGTATTTTCTATTATTTTATAGCTATTTTATTTAAGCGTGCACTTATAAAACTTTATTTTACAGGGATTATTTTAACGTATTTTTTATATAGCCTTAAATAAAATAACTATAAAATAATAAAAAGTACCATTAGATTCCTCTTTAAATAAGGATTCCAAATATACTAATTATTAGTTTTGAGACCCACTTTTCGTCAAGTTATTAAAAAGAGGGGTAAGTAATACCCTATATAAAATTACCGGTGATATACATGTCACGTGGGTGGCCAGCTCAAGTGGGAGATGCGTTAACGCATTTTTTATTTCATTTAAACATTTAATTAAACCGGGTATTTAAATAAAACTTTATATGTATATTTGGAAATATTTTAATAACCATTTATATAATTTAATTAAATTAATTAAAATTTAATTTGCTAAACATTTTTATAATATTTTTACATGTTTATATATTATAACCAAGCTTATTATAAAGCTTATAACATTTAGCGCAATTTTTTTTTTTTTATAATAATTATTATTACATATAATATAACTTTTTACTTTAATAATATTTTATATTTTTATTTTATTTTTAGCATTTTTAATATTATAAAATTTTGCATTTTATAGCTTAATTTATTTTATATAGCAATGTTTGCTAAATATATAATTTGCTTTATAAAAACTTTTAAATTTTTTTTTAATAATATAATATTATATATAATTTAGCTTAAATTTTTAATAATAAATATAAAAAAGCTATTTTAATATTATATAATTTTTTACTTTATATATTTAAAAAAAAAATTAGCTTTTATTAAATTATTTAAAATTAAAATTATATAAAAGTTTAATTAAAAAAAAATAAAAGTTTAATTTAAAGCGTTATTAAATAATTTAATTAATTAATAATATATTTTAAATTATATAATATTAAACCTGTTTTTTTAAACTTTTTTTATGCGTTATTTAAAATTATTGCTTTATTAAACGCATAAAAAAACACAGTTAAAAAATCTTTTTTTTAAATATAAATAATATATATATATATAAAAAAGTTAATTTGTTTGCTATATAATTGTTTTAAAATGTTAAATATTTTAACATTAAATAGCTAAAAATAATAAAAAAAATAAAAAAACATATAAAAGGTAATAATATTGTTTTTTTTATAATATAATTTAAATTTATATAAATAATAACTTTTATAGCTAACGCATTTTTTATTTTAACCGGACACCTAATTAAACCGGCTATTTACGTGATATATATAACATCGGTAATTTTATATAAGGTATTACTTACCTTTTTTTTTAATAACTTAATAAAAAGTAGGCTTATAAACTAATAATTAATATATTTAAAATCTTTATTTAAAGAAAAATCCAATGGTATTTTCTATTATTTTATAGCTATTTTATTTAAGCGTGCATTTATAAAACTTTATTTCACAAGGATTATTTTAACGTATTTTTTATATAGCCTTAAATAAAATAACTATAAAATAATAAAAAATACCATTAAAATCCTTTTTAAATAAAGGTTTTAAATATATTAATTATTAAGTTATAGCTTTAATATCCGTTAAAATGCACGGGTTTTTTCGGTATATTTTTATATAGGAAATAAAATAGCCAGCTTAATTAAGTGGCCAGCTTAAATAAAGGATGCGTTATATTAAAAACCACGTTAAAATTTTAGCGTGGTTTTAAGTGCACTTATAAATAAAATAATAGCAAATTTATAAAAAATACCATTAAATTCCTTTTTAAATAAAGATTTTAAATATATTAATTATTAATTTATAAGCTTATTTTTCGTTAATTTATTACCATTTTTATTTTTGAACTTTTAGGTGTAATTAAAAAATAGCCGGTTTAATTAAATGTCCGGGTTAAATAAAAAATACGTTAAACCTTTAACTTTTTTTATAAACAAAATAAAATATATTTAATTTTAAAAAGAAAATAAGTTAAACATTATAGGCAAAATAAAGATACATATAGTTATAGAGATAGAGTGTACCTAACTTCTTTACTTCAACATATACACGTACACGTATTGAGGTCTTTCACAGTGATCTAACTTCGCGGTTTATTTTGAAGGGGTTCTAGCGCGTTCCATCAAGGCAATAAGTACTGGCATAGACCACCTTGCATCTACGAAGGAAAAGCAAACAATCAAGAGCTTCGGGTGCGAGAGGTTCCTGTCATCCTAGCTGTCGGTCCCCGGCCTCTGGTTATCTTGTTGCTAGCCCTGGTACTATCCTTTCGTGCGTTCTCACTTGCCCTCGGGGATGATCATGAGGTGCAGGACAGAGAGTTGGCAGTATCTATTGTATCATTTCACAACGCTGTGACCACTCAGTCTATCCCTTGGTACGATTTCCTTGTTTTGAATAGCATCTCAAGTCAGGAGTGAGACCGCCGATAGGGCGTGAAGATAGTAGTGATCGAGGGACTTCTTTTGGATCAGAGTAGAACACGGTTAATAATGCCTACTAAGCAAAGTATTACATAGCGAACACCTGTCGTACGATAATATCGTCTGTGGCGCCCTGGAGAAGTTGGGAGAGTCCCCTATCCTGAGGAGCGAGAGCTCGGCCCTCCCTGTGAGCAATTCTTTGCCCCTTTGTAATGTATGAGGCTCATTGTTGGGATTTGGGGTACGGAAAGTGTGGGTTGTTGGATTCTACCTGGGAATTTACCTACGGGGGGGATAAGGTATTCACTATGGGCAGTCAATAATCGCTGCAATTTAAGAACACTAGCAAGCGGTAGATCTCTATAAAATTAGAGACCTTATCTCCAGTGTAGACCACACCAGTCTCCATCTCGGTACCCATACACATCCTCATAATGATGTTCATGTAGGCCTGCGTATCGCCATACGAGCGGGTCTCCCCTATCACTGGGATACTGCGCCTTTGGTCGGATTCGACTGGAGAAGATGGTATCAGTTAAGCGCTGAAGCATCGAATCGGTATTGTTCTGAGACTGACACCGTCATTTAGAAATCATCTTCTCTGTCACAGGGGCGGCCACCGGGTGCACACAGTAATCTACACCGAGTCTCGACATTGGTATCCTCACCTACGCCCGGCTATAAAGTCTTTGTCGAAATGAATTTTGTCTTCGGGAATTAGTTGAAATCCACACATGGTCTGATCTGTGGAGTTGATTTAGATCTACGAATCAGTCCGAGCGCTTTTGGGCGGAAGCATGGTACAATATTGAGGGTCGTCAGTTCCGATTTCTTGATCGATTTCTCGCTCAAGGTCTTGGTAAAAGTCACAGCGTGGTATTTCTAGAGTGGTTACTTCGCTACTCCGATATATATCCGTCTTTTGAAATTGAATTCAAGTCCCAATCATTAAAACTAGGAATAATAGGCTGTTAGCAGAATCTTGTTCAAGAAACATCGTGAAGCATCTACCTCGTGAAATTATCGTGGCAATGTTTAGACGACAGTTCGGAAGTTGTTGAGTAACTAGGCTTCTTGGTAACATAAATATATAAGGACATCTCTTTTCCTATTTGCTTTCATCACATCGTTGCTGTCCCTAACGCGACAGCTTGTCGGCGGTAAGTTTTGGAGGTATCTCAATCCGCCTAATCAGCATTCACACGTTAAGTAAAGACGACTGGCTATGAAAGCCTTGTCATCCTGGCAAGAGCAGAAACTAGAAGGCGATCGTCGAGCTGGGATCTTTCCTCGAGAGCCAGCTCTCAGGTGTACATATGCCAATAAAGGCTACTGTCCTTGCCAGAGATACCTTCGTTCAAGATATCTCGTCTTCCAAAAGGAAAACCTTCTTCCTCATAGGTATTAGACGATCAATCTCGAGGTTCCATTGCAACGTTAGATCCTTTGGACCTAAAACCTAGCTAAATATAAAAAGCGAGCGCTCAAGATGTGTAAGTATCATAGACAAATGTGTCCTCCATCCCGTTTTCTCCCTCCAATATAGAGAATCTAAACGCTTGGGTACCTCAAACACTTTGGATGTAGCTACTGGCCTCAAACCTTACTTCTAAATCCCAATATTTCAGATAGCAGTCAATACTCCATGCAGATGTCGTAATAAGTGTCGACACAGTTTCATTGCAGCAGAGCAAGGGTCAAATACTTTATCACATGCATTATCTAGATCACCGATCCAGTGTCTTGACACGTCAGTAGCACATGCGTGCCTACATAGATGGCTGACATCATTGAAATGAACGTGGCATTGGGAAGAGTGCTTGAATTTCATCACACTCCTGTTGTAGCCATGCACCTGGTTCTCGGAACAGAGTGCCTTTGTTGTCGGTACATTGACAACCCTAATGTTTTGTCTACAATCTCAACCCGAACTAAACATGTAATCAGCGAACATCAGCGGCCTTACAATGCAGCTACAAAACTCGGCAGAGTTTATTCTATGAAGCTATGGACTGAGGGAACATCCGATATGTCGTCAGTGGATGGATAAACGAGCAGTATTTTTCTTTTTTGTGAACTCGGGTAGCAGTGTAAACGGAGACAAAACAGGTCTAGCCGAAGGCACCAAGATCTTGATCCATCTGGTACACTAGAAAATATCATGTTGCTGGAATACTACTCTATTTCTGCATATGGCGCATCATTTGGAACCGCGTTTCTCTATAATTCAGCTATCCTTCAACTATCCTAATCCCTGAACGATGCATCAAATGTGGCATCTGACCTCCCCGCCGCGCTCTCATCCTATTGCCAACCGCAGAGCCTCGTATCAGTCGGCATTATACACCGAGCTATCAATGGCGGTAAGACTCCTCTCGCTCACCACCTCCTCTTATCTCAAGCTACACAGTCTTCGCTAAAGGATTAATAATCCGTGGACTAGAATCCCAGCTCCGACCTCCTTAGCAGCCACATTCGTTTACTGTTACGTCCCGGATGCCCTGTTGGTTACACTCTTACGCACGATTACGTTGAAAACGGGTCTCGGCGCCGCTTTGTGACTGTTCTTCTCTAAAAAGACCATGTAATGCGGATCATGAAATTCCCGACGAGTCCCGGGAGCGGCCTGTCTTGTGGGAAATAACACTGTGGTAACGAGAAATCCCTCGCAGAGGGGATACACGAAGCTACGTAGCAAGGACAGGAGGGTGGTTAGGTCGCGAACGAGCGTACAGGAGATCATGAGGAACTCGCGGTAACGCACGAGATGGTGGCTCTTAATATGATGAATGTGACCTCTGAAGTATACACTTGTCGTATGCGGATCATCAGCGATAAATTTGTCCTGAAAGGTGATCTTCATAGTACATCCAGCTACTCGAGACGTTTTGTCAATACTTGGGTGTCATGACTTTCGCTGTGTTGGCCAATGCATGAGTGCTGATCAGAGCGGTATGATGCTGGTTACATCTCGCTAGAATTATAAATAGGTAACGTAAACAATCTAACTTACTGGAGGTACAGCACTACGCAAGTGTTCAAAGTATTAGTTACATCCTATTTCACAAGGGAGGGTTGAGTCAGCAATCGAGAATATAAGGCGGGTAGCAAAGAAGCTGCCCGCAGCGAATGGCTTCGAATTCACCCCCTCTTGATCCCTGTTTGTTAGGACTCAGCCGTCTACGTGGCCTACCAGCCATAGCCAGAGGCCCGATATGTATGGAGAATCTTAGCCGGTCAACTTTCCGGTGTCACATGCTCAACATGGCTGTGTGAATGTGTTTCTCTCTTTCCGTCTTGAAACAAGTACCGCGCTGTCCATAGCGGGTTGTAACTTAGTGAGGAACGGTGTGCTTCACGGCTTTTGATTTGTTGGGAGTGTTGAAGACTCAAAGGTCTTTTCACAAGGGCACGCCTTCCAGCCAGTCGATGTAACTTCATTAAAGTAAAGCAGCGGCAATTTATTGCTAGTAGATGCGATTAGAAATGTACCCGTCCATACCAAAACGTGCGTGAACCTTTGCTCAACTCCGAAATAGCGCCACGGGAGGAGTTGCCTTATAACATCGCAGTTAATGTTGTTGTAATGTATCTAAATTTATTAGAGACACCCCTAGGTAATTCAACAACGTACTCAGTGACTTAAAGATACCTAGGGATTATCTTCCTGGCTACTTGAAACGCCAGGCGTGGAAACAGGCACTGTGTTAGTACCGGTTGCTGGGATCGAGCCTTGAAATGGCGTATGTTCAGAAGATGAACCCAACCTATGGAAGATAATATTGGCTGTTCAATATCAGGCGACTAACTATAGCTATCGCCCTCTACGAAAAGTTCAAGTAAAAGAGCTGAAAGAAAGAACATAGAAATCAGTCATCAGAATAGTGAGTTATTACCATGGTCCTGAAATAATAGAGATCTACTAGTCTACCTGGATAAGTATTCATGTTTTATCCATTGCAAAGAAGGTGAAAACAGCAGGCCTTCAAGTAAACGTAACCCAAAAAACGCCTAGTATCAGCCCAATCATTGTCCTGCAAAGCTTGACAGCAGTTGGCGTAAGTCCGTAGATCTGTCGGGATCAGCGAGGCAAGGATAAGAGGCTATAATAGTGTTCACACAGGCTGCGTATTGACAGCCCAACCACCTCTACGCCCCTAACGAGGAAGTATTAGTTAACCCCTGCAAATTGGGCACCCCTGGATGAAAATGCCATACTTACCATACCGCTAATTGGTCCGATATCCACTCCTGTTTATAGAAAGGGTACGGGAGACGGGGTCGCACTCTATTTGCTACGTGACGCGACTGAAATACAAAGCTGTTAGCAAGGGAGCTGATCACACTAGCCTTGGCATATAGTGTTTTCCGGCGAAGAAGCTAGGTAGCCCAAATAAGACAGACTGGCTTTCCAATATTGCTTCCAGGCACATAGAGCACAGGAAATATCTTTAATATTAGTATGCGTAGGATCCTAAGATAGATACCAATATACAGGAAGTAAGAGAATATCACCTAGTACACACAAGCTGCTGCCACATTACCTTGTATCCATTGACATCAACCCGAATGGCCACGGAGTACAGGTGGCAGTTCAGAACCATGCAGTTATCTTAATAGAGACGGCTAAAGTCAAATGAAGTAGAGTATTGCGTCCATGATTCAGTATCGTAGTTAAATGGTAGGTATGTATTAGAGCGTTACATACAGGTTAACTACTTCGTAGGTAGACTGCATAGACCTCATATATGTAGATCAACAGGGTGTCTATGTCCTTCAGTCTCTTAGTCTATTCCAGTATATAAAGTGACTTCTTGACTCTCACTTCTACGATATTGTACGAGCCTGAAACATTGAACGCTATGGCAAAGCCATATTAACTATTGTCGACGATTGATCATAGTGTTCTAGCAATAAAAGATATTCGGATATCCTAGTACATTTCATTCATTTATACACCTCTTCTCCTCCTTGCTGTGTTTCGACAGGCGCCAGATCACAAGCAATGGTAGAGTATATCTTGACTATAGGACGTTCACGAACGAGCCAGAATATTTGCAGCGAGACATATGCGTTTATTTAAAAGATTATCTAGTGAAAATAAAATTTGAATTCTTTTCTCTGTGAAAAGGTTAAATGGCAAATAGCAAAAGAACAAATACTAATTGCATCATACAATGATCAATGAACCGCCACGGCCCTCCTGCTACGGGGTATAATACCTCGCCTTTTGTTTTCCCATCTTTCATGCTCGCCAGGAAACTTTCTTTTCTTGGGTATTTCTATATCTGGAAGCTTTTTCTGTCTCGCCTGCTCCGCCTCAACGATTATGTATACCTGAATAAGAAGCTTTTTGGCCTATGAGTTCGAAGTCAGTCTGTCATGTTTAGACGTGAGAAGACTTTTAAGGACACTCACATTTGGGTTTCTTTTTCCAGTAGTATTAGTTATACCTCTGATTAGATCTCTGTAATTACCTGTAAATGCCTTCTTTCGGGGTGGCTGCTGTCGGGTTGGCGGCGGTCGGGTTGGGGGTTTCTTCTTCAGTCCACTGCCGTCATTTTTACCTCCTCCACCGCCGGGTGTCTTGCCGTTCCCGCTGTTATTGTCATCCGAATCACTCGAATCACTCGAGCCACTGTCATCTTCTGAAGCTGGCGGTGAATCGGGTCCCCCAGGATATGGCCGATCTGGAATATTTCGGATGTCCAACATCAACGGCTGTCCGTATTCTAGCATAACCAGTCTGCAAGGTTCTCGGAGATCTGGATAAAGTGTTTCGAGAAGCAAGAGTGGATTAATATCCGTCCGAGTAGTTTTGATCACAAGTGGAGCGGGAATTGAATTCTTTCCGTCACCATTTGGCTCACTACCACTTGGTGAACCACTACTCGGTATATCACTGAGTGTCGAATCATCATCATCACCGTTAAATCTTCCATCACTATTTACGGTCAAACCACTTCTGTCGCTTTTATCTGGGGTCTTGCCGGAGTCACTCGAGCTCGAGCTCGAGCTCTTGTGTTGGGAAACTGGGCTATCTGTGCGATCGCTGCGAGTAGTATCTCCGGGAGGCTTTGCTGACGAGCCAGAAGTATCTTTATTAGTGCTGCCAGAGGTATCGCCAGGAGGCTTTGCTGATGAGCCAGAACCGTCTTTATTAGTGTTGTCGTCGCCGTTCTTATCCGGGCCACTGTCATCGTCCTTATTTCTGTTGCTATCATCACCGCCACCACCTTCATCGTCTCCATCATCACCGCTGTCTCTACTATCACCACGACCTCTATCACGACTGTTGCTGTTATTGTCATCGTCATCGTCGTTATGTATGACGTTACGAAGGATGGTTTCGTCTAATCTGTCAGTCTCCTTAGATTCCCATCGATACTGTAAAGACAAAGGATTAATATTCATTCATTCCCGAAAGTAGCTAACACTACTTGAGAGGTGTAGAAGGGTTCTGGAAGCCATTGGAGGACGCAACGTGAGACTCACTGGCATCAGTGTTGGTTTCGTCCAAGAGACATCTAGGTCCCTAAATAATCACGGTTCATGATCAGCATGTCTTTGGCAATGAGTTGCAATAAAAGTCCGTAGACAGAGATTCGCTTGTCCAAGTGCGGGCGAACGAGGTTTGATTCTGAATGTCAGGGTAGATCCATGTAACTAGAGATGGTCCGTTGGGAGGTTCCATGTAAATGTCGTCTTTCTTTCCTTTTTTGAAAGGGGAGCAGGTAGGGCCACTATAAAAGCCAAAGTCCTTGCATTTTGCCATGAGACAGGACCCAGAGATTCACAACACTTACCGATACCATTTTTGAGCCAGATCGGGGTCATCCTTGGGAACCTTGGAATATTTTCGGACCATTCTCCTTGCCAGTGGTAGCACGTTCTGGATCAAGTCTTCCATTGTTGGTATGAGATCATAATTAGGAGTTACTACGTTGTGTACATTCGTTTGTTCTTGGTCGATATCGCTCCAAGGGGCATTCCTATACTCCCAACGTTGCAATGTGTCTATGAGGGCGTCAGAGTAACGCGAATCATTTGGCCAGTCGATTTCCTGGTTTATGTCGTCGCCTAGCATTACGTGGGTTAGTCTTCAGTAGCCAGCTAGTTTATCCCTGCCCTCTTGTGCCTCAAGGGTACAACAAGGGGTTTCTGCTGGAGTCTAGATAAGTTCCCGCATGGGGATGTAGTGCAAGAAAGCAAGAACCCTTTAATGAAACCGCTTACATCGTATAGAATTCGCCGAAGAAGTGGAATTTATTGACTCATCCCAATCAACTGTATGCATATGACAGACACTCAGCATCTTGATCGTGTCGTATATGGCCCATGTATCTTCCCATTCTAGTGGTTCTACTTGCGCTCGATTCCAGCGACCGCCTCTAATTCTGCGGGTTTCATCACCTTCGACACTCGCTTGCCCGAAATTCCCAAGGACGATTTCGGGAAAGGCATTTGAGCGCCAGCCCAGTGCGGGCTCCTTTTCTGAAGCCGGCCGCTCGTCATAGTGAATGAAAATATTGTCGAAGTCAATGTTACGATGGTATATCTCTTTAATTATGTCTGTGAGCGATTGCGATTTTTAACCGGTTCTCAATATTAGGGCTAACTTACCATCCCAATCTTCAGGCGCGGTATTCTCGCCCGGCAAGCATCCGGTCTGTAAGTACCTCACATCTTCAATGAGTGTTAAGAGCACATGCCAAACTTATTGTAGTCAGTTAGCTATTACTGGTCCTTGTTATTGGTGTTGAGGAAAAGGACAACATATTGAAAGTCAAATCATAAGCGTAAAGGCTGAAGAGCGAAGATTTCTTTTCTTCGGATTTGGCTAATGGGTATAGGATGCAAAGAATCACTAACTGAAGTGCTCAGGTATTGGCCGCCTCCTAGCGATGTAATACTGTTGAAGTTGCTCCAGAGTACCACCGTTGTAAAAGCTATAAAGTACAATCAGCGAATACTCAACCAGACAAGAGCAAAATTCTCACTCGAAGTACAACGAGTACACCCCATCAGCAATGATTTGCCATAGTTGCAAATCCACGAAATAGGTCCTCTCGCGACCTCTTACTTGGAGTTTTCGGGGTAAGATACGCTCGGCTTGTGGTGCGGTCGAGATTCGGAGCTCCTCGGCTGGCTCGTCTACTTTCCGCACGTCGCCGACGCCGTCCACATCTTCAGCTACAATAATTTAGTCAGTACTCACAGAATCTGATAGGCATAGATATAATAAGTCGCCAGAGGTTCCCACAAGGCCGAATCCATCTCTTGAACGTAGTGAGATGAGAAAATAGTCGAATGCGACATACCAGGTTCTATTATTTTATTGACGAAGAGCCTTCCGGTCTGTACTGACTGTACTACCATGGCATTTACATCTAGTTGTTTCACAAAAATGAACCCCTTTTCTTGAATTCGGTCATCGGATGACCACTGGTTGGGCGCATCTGCATTTTTGAACGGAATGTGCACCCCAACATGTCGGTAGGGGCGGTATGGGTCGACTGTAACCACCGGAATAGGCGCTGGGGCTGGTGCTGGTGCGGGCGCTGCCCTTCCTCTTTTTCTCACCGTTGGGGTTGCGGTTCTCCCACTTCTGGCTGGCCTCCTTCTTGGCGGCATTCTGTCGATATGGTAGGATGTTGTGTTGTAGCATGGTTAGAGCTGCTACAGGGGAAATCCTGATTCGCGGCCTTTTACGCTCGTCAGGTTTCAAAAGCGTTGACTCACAGTGAACAAAGACACAAACGAAGTATATTGTCCGTTTGCGGATTCCAACACCAATCAATCAAAGTCAGTCTTTAACAGGAATAAAGCCCGTTATTATTACTATGGCATCTACTACAGAATTCAATGCAATTTACCAATTCCAGCCGATGGGCAACGGGCCGCTAATGAAGCCACGGAACCTTTGAGACTCAATTATTGACTTTATACCTGTCGTGCATGGTCTTCAAGATAATACCTGAAGCCCAATAGCGTAAATAGGTAACAAAGAATACACATCACAATCTAACGCAATTTCAAAGACCCAACCAACAAATTACGAAAAGTTCAATATCTAGAAAGTCGCGGTGCACGAGGCTATAAAACTGACCTGCATGGCAAAGGTTTCATTGTCTTTTTGTTTTAACCACCAAGTAATTACAATTGTTAGAACAGAGCAGGCTTGTGGCTATTGAACAAAAAGGTGCATTCATCACCTGACAGCTAAGGAAGAGAGATGCTGCTTTGTAGTCCTGATTCAAACCGCGTCCCGTTTGATCGTTAAGTTTTCCCGATGGCAATCATTCTACCTGTATGAATAAGCAATGGGATATCTCTAAAAGAAATGAGAAACAAAGTGAAGTTCATGCTGGCAACTCATTGTGATGACTAGCGTGACCCCTGGCGACCAC
The DNA here is from genome assembly GCA_022385695.1 of Xylaria arbuscula. Lineage (NCBI taxonomy): Eukaryota > Fungi > Ascomycota > Sordariomycetes > Xylariales > Xylariaceae > Xylaria > Xylaria arbuscula. The sequence goes on from MU279341.1 coordinate 57,673, forward strand.
CCCTGAGCTACTCAAATTGTAATTAATCTATTAATTAAAACTTTCTTTTTTTCCTTGCTGGAATCGAGTTCTGACGATTCAGCTCTTTTTCTAGCTCAGAACGTTTCCGTTCGGCCTTCTGTTCATCAGTCTCGAGTTCTTCGGGTTCGCCCGCAGCGCCGGATTGAAGTCTCTCAGGATCCTGATGGTGTTTTTGTCCTATAGTACCTAATTTTCTCGCTTCCGTTCTCTTCGGTAACGTGGAGCTGTCACTCGCAGAATCATTCGTATATTTTCCTGGAAGATCAGCAGTGACCTTAGACTTGCCCCCTATTCGACCGAGTCCTCCTTTACGCAGCGTTGTCGGAGCTTTTGTTGGGTGCCGCTGAGGCCGTAGTGAGCTATCGCTGCCTGAGCCGGAACCATCATTGCCTTCTGCTGAAGATTTCGGTGCGGTTGCCGGCTCTGTTGTTTGGGGTGGTTGCTTAGGTTTTCCAATTGTTCCTAGGCGAGCTCTTGGCTGTCTAGTGTGCTGTGACGTTTCAGGCTCCTCGTCTTCTGTCTCTGATGCGGTATCGTCTTCATCAGGTTCGATATTCCGTGGCGACTGACCAATAGCGGGCGCCTCAGTGGGGGTCTTCGTATTAGCAGGTCTATCTAATTTGAAATGGGACTTAGTCCGTGGTGTTGGATGGGCATCCGCAACGTCGGATCCGTCACTATCAGCAACTTTACGGGTTGCCTTGTCCCTTGTTGATGTGCCGCTATTCGGTGATCGTAGTAGGCGACGCGCGGGCGTGACTTGCACTTGAAAGTCTTCATCTATGTCTTCTGATGAAGCCGTACTGTCGCTTGTTTTCTCTTTTTGTTCTTCGCGAGACTTGTTTACTTCCGACTCTGATGCAGTATATAACTCTGAGCCGAGTTTCGTCCACCAATCGTTCAGGGTGTCAGATACACCTAGATCCGTATCTGTTGCGTGGCTAAGCCCAGAGCCACCAAAGACACTATGCAGCAAACCCATGGCATCCTGCGGAGTTTCTATTTTCCGTTGCGATCTCCATTTCGCTTCTTCAAATGGTGCAAGGCCCTTGATTCGTTCCTCAGCGGCAGCTCTGGTGATGGCATGTTTGGCAGAGAGCGAATTGAAGACGAGCTCTAGCGGAGCATGCATTGTACTCAATTTGTCAAGCAGCTTTGTTATGATAGCGTCCTTCTCATTGAGCTGATTCATGAGATCCTCAGCCTCACGAGACTGTACATACTGCTGTTGTATCAGGGGTAGCACGAACTCCGAGGTCAGTGAGGTGGGCTGGCACTTGACTAGGTGTACTGGCCACCTGAGAGGATCGAGAGGGTGCGGGAGTTCACAGGTGATGCGTAGCGTCAGACCATCACGGCTCTCGGCATGCGGTCCTTCGCCCTTGGCTATGCCGACGCTGGCTCGGCGATGATCGGGCGACGCCGGGTCAAAGGCGGCCACGAGCTTGGACAGGAAGACAGCCCACTGCTCGGAACCGGCATCGACCAGGTCGATGCTCGTGTTCTCCTGGAGGCTCCGCAAGAGGATGCCCCGTCGGTCCAGCGTCTCGGTCCACACATTGGCCAGGTCAGTGACGTGCAGCGTGTACGACGACTCGCCGAAGCGGGCGGACACAAGCAGGGCCGGCAGCGTTGGGAAGCGAGGCAGAGGGTACCACTTGGATGGCGACTCCTCCATCATTCCGGCTACTCGGGTGAGAGCGTCGGTGCCATGCAGCTTGGACTATATTCATTAAATGAGTGGGCGATGATCGAGATGAGGACCCGAGTAACGGGGATGAAATCAACGGCTAGATCAGCTGATTAATGTTGATGCTGTACGGAGCACCTACCGACCCATCTAGATGTTGGGGAGTACCTATTTAGGCAGCCTAAACGCCGGGGATGTACAGTGCAACGACTGCTACTAGTACAGTACAGAATGGGTTTAGCGTCTACATACCTAATTGGACGTGTCGGGCACATGCAGGTATCATAACTGATTTTGCAACATAGAGAATATCGGCCGCTAGACAAATACCGTACATTGGACTAAACAGGCCTTGGTAGGCTTCCATGCAGTTCACTTACAAGTATCTATGTAAATTGTCCCACCATTTCACTTGTCAATTGTAAAGCAGCATTCGATGTCATGTTAACTTCGCTGGAGATCACCGCACCGCTCGGCAGCGAGCATATCTACTTACACATGTACGGGTCCTGCAGCAGTCGTCCGTCGTAACCTTGAAGGGACCTCTCGGTGCCTGATGTTATGAAAGTCGGGTTCGCTGTCTCAGGTTTGTTACCGGCCCTCTACGGGTAGGATTGATGATGGTATCGGCTATTCCGTCGCCTTTGCATGCAAAATAGTGGAATATACTCACGATTCTCTACCCACAAAGATGACAAACTAATCTTGTAAATGAAAGAAAAATTCTCTTCGAATGTAACAACGTCATACAGATGGGCAAGCAGTAGATCGAGATTCAAGCGAAGGTGTTTCCTTTATGATTTAACTCCCTGTATGCAGTACCGGGAAACCTGCACCGCGATATCCAGACTCCTTCGAAGTATGTGGCGCAGAGCTTGCATATAATGACAACCATACTACAGAGTATAGTGCGAGTCCATAATGGCGTTCGGTATATCGCTGAAGACATTCTGTTTGAAGAAAAAAAAAAAAAAAAAAGAGTGAAATAAAAAGCGGAACAAAAAGAAAACATAAATTGAGAGTGAAGGAAGGGGAAATGGAATCGGGAGTTGGATAGTTTGGTAGCTGACTTTTTAAAAACTATTCTTCTAATAATCATTTATTATGAAACCCGAAATTCCATGTATCAGTAACCAGCCTCTCAATACCCAGTAAAATTGTGATGCCAATTACTATCAGGTGGGTAGGTCTCTAGAGTGAAGTCAAGTCACCGCAGGGTAGCAACTAGGTCGTAATATGGGGTAAGGGCTCAATATCATTGATTCCTGACCTCCTCTTCCTCTTCTAGAGGGGAGAGTTGGTCCTCTATATAGACGTAATACTACCTAAGTTATCTCCACTTTCTAGAATCCTTTTATCCCCTTGTGAACCTAGTACCTGACAATTACACATTGACAGAGTCTCTTCAAACACAGATACCTCTATGTAGCACATGTCCGGAACTGGGCTCTTCTAAATTATACCCCAAAATCGAACAACAGAGCTTCAATAGATTTTCAAAGCAACCGCAGTTCTGAATTCTCACGTTATAAAGCCGACACAACATTAAGCCTTAGTATATATAGTAAGCATCCTCCTCTAATCAACCCCGATTCAAACATTACCGCTTAGAACACTAAGAATTCGCTTCAGGTGAACGTTCGAGTGATTAAGCTAGACTTGAGAACAAAGACAATGCGCGCAGCAGTCAGTGCTCGATTTACACTACTATTATCTACCAGAAACACCTCAGTAAACACCTCAGTCCCAGTAAATAAACCCCTAGGACAAATTGTAGAGTAGGACGGACACACACGCGCACACATACGTACATTGGTACACCTACGTCCTGCGTCTGATAGTCAGGGCATTGGTGTCTTCTCGATAATGGATTACTATGCTCTTGAAAAATGTATTCTGACAGTAGGTATTATAAATCATAAGGTAAAACAATGATCTGAATCATTTTTTCTTTCTTTCTAATCAAGTATGACCCCTAAAGATCAGAGGTCGCGCGCAGCTCTAACGAGGCAACGGGGCATCATGTAACGAACCAACCTGCGCCGTGCTCCTAGCCACATGTATCAAAGCCCCGAATCATATTATAACCTTTTGACAACTCCACAGACCGATATACACCTAAGCGTGGGACTGTATACTTAAATTAAACTCCCGCATAAGTGACGCCAATGAATTCGGCGCCGCAAATCGCGAGCCGCTCCTGCTCACTCAAGCTTGCTCCCCATAGCCTTAAATCGTCTAGCGTATAATTTGACCTGGCGAGGATAGATGGTAATCTATCAACGATACCGAGAGAGGCAGCCCCTTCATCGCCTCTCTGCTTAGATAATATGGTAAACCGCAGGACAACCTCGGTGACCGTCACGAGTATGCTGACAATAATAAGAATGATAATGATCCATGTGATCGCACTCATTTTGGAGTCGGCAACTGAGTCGGAGAGTATCTCGGCGAGGTCCAGGAAAACGCGGCATCGCTCATTTAGCACCTTTGTGCGTGGGTCGATTTCCAGGTAGTCGCGAATCGCGACGTACAGGGGGTGTAGTGTGGGCTCAGCGTCCCAGAAGAAATTAGGGACGTCAAGAATGTTGGATGCTAAAAACATGTCAGAGGAGATTGGATCGACAACGAAAAACTCCAGAAATGGGGCTATTCCACATACAAAGATTGATTTCAACGCGACTCTTGAACAAGCGTCCGAGGATTTTGACGATCTCCGTCCTCGTCATGTTTAGCTGGCCGGTTAAAGCGAGCCGCTTCGGCACATCTTGGGCATCAGTCAGAGTTTCGGACATGCGCTCCTCAAAGAAGCAAAGCTTTGTGCTCTGCGCTATGGCATGGCTGATGGTGAGTCGCACCATGTGATCGGATCTCGGCAATAAAGTAATCATGTCGTTGAAGATGCGCGGACGCTTGACATCATCGTTGTACTCAAAGTGGAACTCTTCGGTTTCGAAGTCGCTCTGCTCTAAAGGGCGTGTGACAAGAGATACCCCGGTCTCACTTTCGGCAAAAGTGATATCAGCCAGAATAGCCTTCTCCTGTTGCTCCGTGAAATTCCAGAAGACTACGACACCATAAGAGAATACAAACATCTCGGCAAATTGTTTAGCATCAGGAGCAAACCTGTTCGCCGGCTTGACATGGCCGCTGTCTTGGTGGTTATTGTTGGTCGTTCCTGTTTGGTCTGCATACTGGCGAGGATGGTCGCCCCCGTTACTGGGGCTGTTACTGGGGCTTGCCGCTTGCTCACCGTAGCCGTATTCATCGTAGTATCCCATATGCTCGTCTCGTAGCTCACTCCTCTCTATTTCAAGATCCAGCACTGTCTTTCCCGTTCCGGGGGTTTTGAGTATAGGCCGGCTTCGCACGCGGTAGCCGTCAACGCCAGGAAGCAGGGGGGTATGGTAGACAGTATAGAGACAGTCGTCATAGAGCTTTGTCTTTGCATCGTGTTTCTTGCGCAGGAACTCAGAGGTAGACTTCATCTTGTAGGACTGTGCCGTGCAGTAAGCAGTCAGACGCGCAAGCTTCTCAGCCCGTTCAAACTTAGGGAGACGTTCGGCGTAGCTCTTTCCCCGAAGCCCACCTCTTTTCCGTAGCACATCGCGCTCCTCGTCTTTCAACGGCCGTCCCTCGTCTTCTACCTGTATCCTCTCGCCGTCACCGTCATCGTCGTCGTTCTCGGGCTCGTCGGGGGTTTCGGGGAGCAGCACCAGTTTCTCGCTGATTCGCGTGGTCCTCGAAGGCATGTTCTGCTGCCCCGTGCGCGAGGCAAGGTTCGGCAAACCCCCCACACCCGTGCGGCGGACGCCGGCGACGCTTCGAGGCACTCGTGGCGGGAGTATTCGGGGTTGGCCCGAGGGAATCTCCGAGGCGTATTGGAGGACATTATCGACCGATATGAAGCGCATGGGAGATCTCGTCGGCGGGCCCCGCGCCGAATCGCCCCTGGACGCCATCTAAAAATTCTGGGGAGGGTGATGCTGGACACAAGCGATACTGGCTGATTGCTTGAGCCGATGCCCAGCATAAACAAGCTGTGGGGGCGCCTCAATAACAGTACACCGCCCTGTCAAGCCTGATAGACCGAAGCTTAACTATTGTGGTTATGCCGCAGGATCCCTCCCGTTGCTGCTCGAAGTGTAAACAAGCCCAAAGGATCCTGAGAGGACAAGACCGATATGAGCATCTATTCGCACCATCCGTACGGGAAGCTGGCGGATGGTGTTGGTTAGAAGTTTGAAGAGGGTGCTGATTGTCCGTCCGTTGCTGATGATACTGGGATCGATGGAATGCCGAACGAGATATCAGGAGATATCAAGAGCTGGTCCTGACAAGTGGGAGATTGATAGGTGTTGTAGTGTTCGACGCGGAGTGGTGTTTGTGCGATCAGGGTTCATACCTCAGTTTTGATATCGATTGGCCATAATTAGATAGCTTATCATCGATGCTATTGTATCGTTGGGGTTTGTTGGCGAGGTTGGGCATGTAGCTGGTCAAGGAGCTAATGCGTACATTACGTCGATGGCGGAGCGGAATCTTTGCTGGAGCTCAAGCAGCTGCAAGTACCCCTGCAACTGTGGGGTACGACATACACAGACATTGTTAGGGCGACTTACTTAGTACAGTACTGCAGGCAGGTGCACTGACCCACCCCTATACACCAAAATTGTACAGCGGCGAAGGTTAAGTATCAGTACTAGACAATGTAAAACTCATCCCATCACGATCACGAGAGATGGATCGCGGGTCATATCTATTACTTGGTATACTACAAATAGCTCTGCTATATGAACATGAATTCATCGTATTTCATCCAAGCGAGACATACAACCACTTTACGGCGAACTACCCGGTCGCATCGTCTCTGGTCCAGCATCCTGGCTGGATTTTCTGCTATACACGTGTCCTTGTCTTCGGGTATTTATTAATGTCTTCCGAGTCAAGAATAACGGTTCAAGTCAAACGTGTAGTTATACACTTTTGTTCTAGATTTTTAAAGGCCCTGTTCCAGAGTTCCAGTGACGTATGTACAGAAACGACAGTAAATCGTATGAACAAGCAAACGGCTTAAGAAGATGGGGGACGTGTAACGTGTGCTCAAGGCTAGTTTCCTGCTTGGAATTCGATAAAGGAAAGAAGAGATGGAAATGAATGATTGATTAGTATGAAACTTGTCAGAGTGGGAGGCAGCTCCATGAAAGTCTCCCCTGCTTTATGCAGCCCGGCGCTTTCACAGCTAGTTCGTGGAGTGGCGCCCGAATAGCCTCTTGGCCATAAACGACTTCACTTTCCGTGGAGCTTTTCCTTAAGATAAACCACTGCCGCGTATCCAGAGCAACATTGGGTAGTCATGCCATGTGCGCACCACGGGCACCTTACCATCGTGGTGATGGCGGCAGAAACTCCCAACGACTTATCTTCTACGATCGAATCTGGCTTGGCCATGCACTCGTATACCCGTGACGGCATATCGTGAAAGAAATGGCAGTTGCAGCACTCTACAAGCATCTTTGCGAGTGGCTCTGCCCGGTTTCCCGCCGATATGGTACTTTTGATGCTCCCGGAAGAATTATTCTGCGAAAAATGAGGCCGGACGGCCCTAGATGATGTTGTGGCAACGGGGGCAGTTCTCCGTGCTTCTTGCAGATATGCTGCACCGGTAGAGACAGTGCTCAACGATTCGGGACCATTTGTGCTGTTATTTCGGGACATCTTCAAAGCCGACTTTCGAGGCATCTCAGTGAGATCTGCCGGTGGCGAGCTAGGAAGACTAACTGAAGAGATTACTTCGTTTGGCTTCAGATTTAATCGCTGTGGTCTCGAGGATTGAGGCATGGACCCTATGGTAGAACGGAGATCCAAGGCGGAATGCGCCCGAGGTGGAAACATGGGGGCTGGGCGTTGCTGGTCAACACCCTGCTCGCGCTCATCGTTCAAGTCTTGCCTAAGCACATCGGCGAAGCTCACCAACGTTGGGGCGGCAGCTACAGATGGACCAATCGCTACACCTTCATATCTACCCGCAGTTAGAATGGGCTGTTGCTTAGGTACTGACGCTGAGGGAGGCTCAATCCAATCGCTGCCGTTTACGTCTGCCTCAGCTCTTATTCTTCGAGGTGCAATTCCCTCAAATCGCTCGCTAAGCCGGCCACGGAGATCTCTGTGAGATACCCCACAATCAGCCTGTGTTCCGGACTCCAATAGTATAGCCTGAGAAGACCCCGGTTGAGAAGTTGCTGATCCTTTTCGTGACTGTGGTCTTGAACTGTCCGGTGTTGTGGCAGATGATGGCGATGGAGGCGAATCATCGCAGGTTGAAGAGGAAGACCTTTCCGAGGTCGTACGACTCGGGTCGGTTTCTTGCGATTGACCTGTGGATGGGCTCACCATGTCTGCTCCTACTAAGGTCTTCGAGCCCTTTGATGACAATCCAATCCGCTCGAAAGTGGGCACATTGCTGTCGGAGTGATTGGTGAAGGTCGCGGGAGGCTCCTTCGGCTTCTGTTCATTTGACGGCCGGCTACCTTCCTTTGCGATTGAATTAATTGTATGTTCAGGTTTCTGCTTTCCTTCGCTCTCAGTAACTCTTCGCGTAGCCTGGCTATTTCGGAAATGGTCATCGAGGACGTCAAGCTCATCGTCCTCATCTGATTCTTCGGGAAATGGTACTTGTGGCGAAATAAGTTTTCCATCAGAAGGCGACCGTAAATTGAGTATTGGTGGTAAATATGATTCGCTGAAAGATGAAAAATAGTCTGTCTCTCGATGTGGCTGCAATGGTTGCTGCAATGCAGCTGGGACATCCCTCTCAAATGTGATAAGGTCACCAACAGGCGTTTGACCACCTGTTTCGTGTTGGACCCCAAGTTTCCCGGATGCTGTAATGCGACTGCTAGGCTCTAAACGGCCTGGGCGAGAAAGAATTTGATGGGATGTTGGGCGGATCGCCGGCGCATAAGTATCAACAGAAACCTGCTCGTCTTGTGGGATATGCCCATTTCCAAAGTCCCGTGTGTTATTCCGATCAAGCGATGCGGCTACCTTTCCATCCCTCTCGCTCAATCGGGATATGCCGGGCGTATTCACAGTAGTGACGTAGACATTTTGAGACCGATGAATTTCCGCCTTCTGGCTTCGGGTATCAGTGCGTTCTTCGTTTATCTCTTCCCCTCGTTCTTTATAACTATTTGACACCCTTGACGTATCTAGCAGCAAATTGTTTCTCATCATGTTTGATCTAGTATTGTGAGACGTGTGTGCAGCTAGAGACTGTCTCTCCTGAGCTGCAACCATAGCCATTACCGCATCTCGAGTTGAAACTTGAGGGACTTCGGTTTGAACTCGTCGGCTACTAGAGGGCCTCAACATAGGGGTGAGTTCGGGCGAATGGAACTCAACCTTACGGCGCCGAGGTTCACGTCCACGAGGAGCGATGTCTGGCCCAGGTTCCGTATTCACTCTTTTGAGCTTCGGCGGGAAAGCAAAATCAAAAACTTGTTGCGGATACTCATTGGCAACGTTTCTCTCCTCCAGTGCCTTCCCAACCCGGTCGTTGATCGCGTCGACTGAGTTGACAGGCCCGGAAGCGGCATCATGTATGCTGTCCGAATACTTTGAAGGATTGCTTGCGCAACCGTCTTCGGATGCTTGGTGATAAAGGTACGATGGCCCCCTGAGTTTATTCAGTGTCGATGAAAGTAACGATTGCGAGCGTCCATGGCCGGAGCCTGTGGATGTGCGCACCCCCAAACCTCTTCTCTCTTGGGAGGAGAGGGAATGATCGGAGGTCGAAATGACTGATCTGATTGACGGTGGTTTCCTTGACTTTGAGATATTAGGTTGCTGTACGGGAATTGTCTCGTACTGAATGCTGCGCAAAGGCTCGTCTTCACTGACTCCCTTTTCGGGGCCCTTTCCAGCCCCTTGCCGTGCTTCAACGATCTTCTGCACAGCCGCCACATTTCCGTGTTGCAGTCTTAACCCAGAAAAAAACCCTTTACTTTTTCTTTTATCTTTCGCTGTCGAGCGCGGCTCAGTGCCTGGCGTTTCGCTAGCCAAAGAGGATTTCATTTGGTTGGATTGTACGGAAACACCCAATTCCGGAGCTGAAATTGAGCGATCCGATGCTGTTAGTGACCTTGCCGTAAATGGGTTGTTTGGGGAAGGCTTGCTTAAGCGATTGCTTTTTCTTTTGATGGCGGTATCCTCCTTCTCCGTGATCTTCTGATCGACCCCTTTTTTCTGTTGCTTCTTCTTCTTCTTCTTCTGACCGTACTGTTCCCAGCTGGGAGACTGACAGATAGATGACTCGTCTGACAGCTGCTCGTCCTCAGGTTCTGAAAAAGTCACCGTCTTCGTACGCTCTTCTGAGAGTGAAAGCTCCTCGACGGATCCTTCGGGCCTCGTCATCGCCTGAGCTGACGACGGTGGGATGGATAGAGAAAGTGAGGGGAGGGCAGCACTGCGACGGACAGCCTTCATTATCTGGGTCTGGTGTGAGAGGGGAGGATAATCACTCGCACGCCGGGACCGAGGGGAAGAGGGATTGGCAGTAACTGAGGGGAAAGTAGCTCTTGGCGTGTTGCTTGTCGGAGTGGGAGAGTCATGATCTCGCAGGATGCGCTTCATCTATAATATGTGGTAAAATAGACGTCTGTCAGCGATGGCGAATCCGGATGTGAAGAAGGGTAAGGGTAGGGGTGAGGCAGTCTGGAACGGGAATGGACGGTCGAATTTGGGAGCGGGAAGCAGGGTTGCATGCCGGGGGGGGGGATTATCATACCTTGCACAGTTTCTCCAGCTCCAGCATGCGAACAAAACTGTCCGATCGCGAGCGCGGTGCTGGTGCACCGGGACTCGGCTGGTGGGCTCTGCTCATATTTGCCGGTTACGCGTCCAACGGTGGCAGATGGATCCTCCAATATAATTGCTAATTCCGTCCTCTTCTTCTGTCTGCTAATGCCGTTTTTTATTTCGGCTCATGAGTCGACAACAGGCAGTTGGAGGGGATGCAGCGACTGGCGGACACAGGGCCGGGTGACCGCTGGGCCAGTGCCTCCGGATTGGATCGGCGGCGCAAGCAGATCTCACACTCCCAGAAGATGTACCGTCGTATCTGGCAGCGGCCAGGGCAGCAGCTTGTTCTAGGCGCTGTGTGGTATGGGACAAAAAAAATAGCCCGATACACTCCAATAGCTTGGCTATCCAGGCAGCCCCTAATGTCCGACGGCCGGGTTGTCCACGTAGAGGTGACGCCGGGATTATGGAATCATGGAATCAGAGGATCAGGGGATCATGGGGCGTCGAGATGCTGGCTGTTCAGCGCTTACTGAGGCTGCGGTTGGATCTGAGCTATTGACCATGAAATATATTGCCACCATTCACTATATTATCCCCACCAAGGACCGAAAAGGCAGTTGCCAGAGAGCCAGACTGGAGTAATATCATGGAAAGGCGAGGCGGGTGTGGCCGACGATGCACCCCGTCTGCTGCGTGCGTCGTTGAGACAAGAGAGTCCGAAGTTAAGCGAGTGAACTAGCGAATGGATACAGGAAACGAGTGGGAGAGTGAGAGGAACTAGCGAATGGACTTGCCGCAAACACTGGCTGGCTACTGCTGTTACCTGCCCAGGTGCCGAGCGAGATGAATAGACGGGATCTGACACTTGAGAACGAGGAGGAAAAGGTGATAGATAGACCTAGTCGTTTGTTGCGTATGAGAGAAACAGGAGCAAGTCACAGAAAAAGAAAATCACGTAGGAAGTGAGTGATAACCTGTAACACAATACGAGGAATCCCACCTCCATTCTACGTTGTATGTGCTTCAGAGGTTGGCGTGCGTGTGTCCAGTGAGAAGCAGGTGTGCAGGTAGGTAGGTACATACTTAAGGTAGGTAGGTACATGTGTAGGGAGGTAAGCAGAGCTGCAGATTGAGGTCAGGCCACTGTGAGGTGGCAGACAATACCCGGGTACCGGTACGTCATGGCAGGTAGTGGCAGTGAGGAATAAGAAGAAAAGTACAAACAAAAACCAATAAATGATTAGATTATGTAAGTACCTAAACATTCTCTTCCAACAAGGCGGGATAATTACATTAGCACCAGCACCAGCACCAGTCCTATTGAGACTTGTGTTGTTAGACTCATCGTATTGCCTCCGCCGATCAGTCTGCAACGGCGGTCGTGTTTAGTTCAGGTGCGTATAGAACGACCACCAATCAGCTACCCAAGAGGTAGGGTGCGCACACCTGTACTGATCTCAATACGAGATGAGCCGAGGAAAGGAGCAAGCGACGTGGCTGAGAATCACGGCGGAACCAAATGAACGCGGGGCTGCGCGAACAACGCAAAAGGGTGGAGGACATTTACGCGAGGTCCCAAAAAGAGCCCATGGTGGTATAACAATGACGCCCGTGGACCTAGGTATGTACTATGGTAGGCAAGTAAGATGCTATTATTACTCAGTAGTTGCTTATTGTTTCTTCCTCAGAGAGGTAGGTACCAGTTTGCGCCTCAGATAGCCGCCCAGACATCACAAACATCATAATCCTGGTCTACATTATCTGTATATGCACAGCCAAGGGAAGTGATGAAGAGCCAGGAGACGAAGAGGAAGAGCGTTATTAGCAGCTCGATGGGAAAATGACGAACAGTGCACAACCAGCCATTCCGCATTTTGATGAGAAACTGTTGGCTGGAGGAAGGCAAAAAGCTGGACCAATATTTGCATCAATACCTCAATACATGATGCAAGAGAAACCCGGGTTCGGAATGGTACACTACATACAGTAGTACATTTATATGCATGATTCGCGCGACAGGCAGGAAAGCAGACCGGAACCCCAAGCGGCCTGGAGCTTTGGAACGAGCGTGCCAGGGGGACAGAAACATAAATAGGTGTACTACTATGTAAGCTATTTTCAGAAGTAACGTGTACTGTACATACCTAGGGAATAGGAACACAGAAACATCAATTGTACGTTTGGGTAGTATTGAAAAAAAAAACATGTTGAGATAGGTATTGCTATGACATAAAAATACCTCCTAGGAAACGCAAATAAGGTAGCATCAATAATACCATGTAGTCATCTGCAGCCTAGATAGATAGATATCATACTTATACTAAGTACAGTGCTTTGAAGGAAGAACACATTACTACCACGTCTTGCATTGCCAAGCTGACCATAATAGGAAATGCTAGAGATGATCATCTGAAACATTGGTGTGGCCATTGCTGCAGACTCAGCATACCGTGTATACAGACTGTTTGATATACCGTAAATACTATAAGTGTTGGCTATTGATATGGTGTACTGAGATATCTTCCTCCGCACCGTTTACTAACGAACATGTTCCTACCTACTTATGTAGGCAAACCTCATCCAAACTTATGAGAATAGCTGCGAACCTGGAATGTCTATTGCGTAAGTAACACGAATATCCATCTGAGTTGGATGAGAGATCTTTGGATGAACAATCACTCCTCCAATCTCATCCTTCTATTGTGCTTAAAGTTATTTGTTTTCTCAACAGATCATCTAGTGCAAATAGGTACCGTACTCCATGTATGTAGGTATTGTATAATACAGCGCTTGTCATCGGAGAATAAACTGTTCATAGCGCCACAATATTAACCATATTAGCCGCATGACAACCCCTGTCTCTCTCCCCTGTTCGGCTTCAACCGCCACCACTCTTTTACACTAGTGCGCTGTCCATCTAGATCGGGTGAACGTGCTTGCGTGCCAGCCGCCCGCCAAGATCTCGCCTGTGCATCTCACGCGATGCAATGCGACGAGAAAAGCTGCGCACTGGGGCTGCGAGATCTAGGCTTTGCTACCTCCTGTACCTGCCACATACTGTTCCAGCGAGCAGAAGAAGCTGCTTTACCGAGAATGGCGCTTTGCACAGTGAAAATGCGGCGAGACGAGCCTACGACCGTTGAATTCTGCGGTACCGGGACTATCTCTAGATTACCTCGTTTCCAGAAGACAGTAACCGATGCGCCGGCAGGCCATCGTAATGCTATTTTCGTACCGTACCTGTTTATTTGGCCACGGCAGGTTCCGGTTGCCAGCACCGGGATGTCCAACAATAACTCAAGCACCTGGGAGATCCCATTGAGCCATGGTGATTGTCGGGACAGCAAAAGCGCACACGGATGAATTTACGGTTGTGGCCCTTCTCACACGCAACGGTCAGTAGTGTGAGTGGGCAGATCAGCACTAGTTGGAGGTGACACCATCCTCATCATGTATGTCGTGCAGATTTCGGATTATTGATCTCATCATCCTACCGATTCTGCAGCCACAGCGGGCTGCTTTTTTTGTACCGTACAAGACACGAAACATCCAGTTCATAGAGTTCAATGAAGTAGAACTAAAAATAAACACTGGGGGGGGATCTCCCGATCAGCCTACCGGCTCCATCACTATTTAGCGCCAATACTAGGTACTACTATCTACGGTAGGTTGTATGCCCACTCAACTGGATATTAGTCCAGACTTTCATCAGGAGAGAATACTTGGAGCTACATCGTACTATCACATAAACACACAACTACCTAGTAGGCACAGACTTCGCCAGCTGTTAACTAAGTGAGTCTGTGCTATACTGAGTACTTTCGGATCAACGCGAATACCCCTGCAATGGTGTCTGCACAGACTAAAAAGAAGATAGATACCTATAGTCTCTTAGCAGCTTTTAAGTCAACGATGTGACCGTTTTGAGTATCGGTTGATTGTTGTAACAATTTAGCAGTATCGTTTAGAAATTGATAGCTTTTCGTGATGACTGAGTCGAGTAGAACAGCTAGCTGGGATTGGCACATATTCAGTGCCACAGCTGGAGTTCCGCCAGTACATCTTGTGGTTAAGCATGCTCTTTTCACCATTGGCTCTCACTCTGCCATCCTCTCTCATTTTCCTCGTCAACCTTTTCGACATAGCGATCGTATGTTAACGGAAGCACGCAATATGTCTCATTGATCTAGACTATGCGTACTTCTATCTCAGCGTACCTTTACTCCACTAATGGGGGTTAAACTACGCATCTTGTAAGGTAGGTATTGTCTCTGGGAGATTAAACCGATTTTGGCCAGTCACGCCTAACTTGTTAACTTTGTGTGAAGTTTCCCTCAAGCTATTATCGCCAGGTCTACTGTACGAACGAAACCGTTGGCCCACAAATGTCAAAGTACCGTGTCTATAATTCACACGACACAAAGGTAGCCTAGTCGATGATGGAATAATCTTGGCTTCCTGCAGGTACGGTAATGCTCTTCGTCCGAAGTACAGGAAATCTTGTTCAAACACGCCACATGCCACTACAGGCAGGTAGGCTAGTTTTGCGTACGGTAGAGATCCAGCGCAGTTATAACATATTGCAGCTCGTACTGTACTGTGTAAGTTGCAAGCAAGGTTCTTTTTCCCGTTGCAGAAACAACACGGTATGATAGCGGTATGAAGAGAATGTCTCAAACAGTGTCAACTGTTGTTTTCATGCCCGAAGAGCAGTATGTGGCGTACTAATGACGATAGTTTCAGCGCTATAGAATCCCGAACTCTCGGATAGCGAGTTGACTCAACTCGTGCGGTCCAGGGGTACTGTCGGGGGCAAGCTGAGCCTTGGCTCGTCACTACCAGAGCTGCCGTTTCTTCGTTGCCCGTCACATGGTCAAGATGGAAGAAAGCATTGGTGGAATGCCTAAGATACCTGGTCTAAAGCACTAAAAGATTTACATCCCGTATATACCGGTACATGCAGAGTAAAAATCGTGACCAATAGTCAGAGTACCTTCCTCTCTATTACCTACGGTACATACTACCATCCACTATATGACGTATTATTTAGATGCTCTAGGTACATCGAACAGGGGTCTAGGCGTCGCACCCTGCTGAGGCGGCAACGAAACGGGAGCCAACCTATTGGAGCTTAGTGCCATTATACTACAGTTAGTGTAGGAAGTCAGCCTACCAAACGGGGAGTACGTACAGTAGGTAGATACGGGACCTTGTCCTGAGGGATCTCATCACCTCAACTTCACTCTCCCAAGTGCCCAACTCAACTTCTCTACCCTTCGCCTCGAGATGAGGACCATGCATGCGCAGCCAAGAGAACGCAACTATCACGAAACCCGCCCTGGTCAATGGCCTCAATTCCCGATACTTGCTCGTCACGATGGCATTTCGTTCATTGGCCGTGCCGCCTAATACGCAGTCAATGGCACCTTTCGCTAAATCTACAGTAGGTACTGGTAGCTATCGAATGCGCCCTTCGGAGGAGTATACAGATCAACTGAGGGTAGCCCACCCCTGTCGACCTGAGGGTACGCCACTTTTCTCCATTTTTCGGTACTTATCTCTCAACGCACATTCAGAGTCGCCTTCGGCGCCAGGCGGCTACGCCGCGAATACCACAATTTAGGCTTCCTTTTTAAATTGTTTGACCTCCGGGGGGTATGCGCTCCGCGCCGGCCCCCACTCCGGAAAGAAAGCGATAAATATTGGTCTCTATCTGCCGCTCGCCTTCAGGCTCACGAGGCTCGCTGTTTTTTTGGAAGTACAATTTGTTATCTTATCAAAAATTTCCTAAATAGGTAAGTTACCCTCAGGTCAACAGGGGTTGGTTACCCTCAGTTTGTCTGATTGCTCCTTCGGAGGAAGCACCTATTCAAGCCAAGACACCGGTAGGAGACTTGGCGTGTATCTGTACCACTGTCTCGGATTTGGCCAGATCCTACTCCAAAGCTCAAACAATGCCGAAGCGTGTTGCCTGTCTGGGTATCAAGCCAGTGTTGGCCCTCGACGCTAGGATCACTGGTCGCTTCTTACCGAGTGCTCTAAACCACATGTCGAGTTGGTATCGGTCATAGGAAGCCTTGGCATGCTCACCATTGCTGCACAGGTAAGCAGCAGGCAGGAATCACACCCGAATGTGAGGGCCGCCTAGGTAGCTCAGCTGGGCCTTGGCAGTGGCCAGCAGCGCTTCGGTTCGCGTTTGCAGCCGACTCGAGGTTTTTTGATACATACGGTACCTATCTGTTGATCTGATATGGGTCTCTGTAGGAAAACCTCGCCTCGACACTGCATATGTCCGCCCCGTCCGGACGGAGCAAGCGCGCAATGCAGCATGCAACTAGCAATGGACAATACGGAGTGCGGAACCTACGACGGGGCTGGGCTTAATGAAAATCAGCAGTTACTATTCGACACTTGCTAACGAGGACAAGTCGATTCTGCTGCCGTTGACCGATATTCGGCTGGTCCCGAATACTGGTACTGCGGCCACAGATTCTTAGGCAAGGAAATTCCCTGCTTGATCGATCGTTGTCAACGAATGAGATGGATAGTTTTCTTCCCGTTCCCCAGATTTTACTGGAGTGCCTCCTCCAGAAAGGACGGCCACACCTTAGATCTGTGACTTCTAGAAGGATTCCTAGCTGAAATCGTCCGATACTATGCCAAGTGCTCCAGACATGCGCCATGGCAGCACGACAGAGAATTATCGGAATCAGCATGCAGTTGTCCTCCAATCGCATTCTCTGCTCGACGACCGAGACTCCCGCGCCTAGCTACCGGTGTCCAGGCCGCAACAATTAATATTCATGGTGCGAGCGATGGCATTCGTGGCACAATCCCGGGGGCGGCACGTAGTGTATACTAGGTAGATGCACTTCCTAGTGAGCATGTTCGCATCCTAGTGCTGCATGCGGCTTTAGCCGGTATTAACCTGTACCAGGGCCACGCATTGTCGGCCTCGGGGATGTTGAAGAGGTTTCTCCCGCTTTGTCTAATACATCTACCGGTCGTCCCAGTGACCGTGGGTCCCGTTGTTAGTAAGCTAATGACAGGCATAGTCACCCGAACCAATAGGTAGGCAGGCTGAACAACAACGTGCCGAATCAAACCTCACCTGGGAACGATCTAAAGCAATCATACTATATACTGCTCCTAGATCCTTTCATCTTTCCGTTACTATGCATTTTGTGTACATCTCCATGTTCACGTATGGAAGACTCATGTGGCTCAGGAATAAGGAACGGCTACACTACAACCTCTGAGCTAGCCCCCAAGTTCCACCGCATGGACATCCCAAGCAGCTCGCAGCCTGCATGGGCTTATTCATAATTGCCCACTCCAATGGCCTCATTCGAGCGTGCATTGCGTTGTTAGCCGGGTTTCCGATACTTTATTAAATGAACCCCAAGGATGAAATGAATCGATCGACAACCAGAGTTTCCATTACGTATTTATTTTACGTTGATGGGTTCGAGAAAATGCCATTCCTTAAGTTGTCCCTGATTCCAGCCTATGATCGTGATGATCTGGCCATCGTGGCTCGCTGGGCCTTTGCACTTGAGGCCGATGGCTATTCGGAAACAGTTCCATTTCTGTACATTCTCGAAGCACCTGTCCCGCCCATGGCGACATTGAAACAATATGGTTAAGATAAGCATGGCTCGATCTATTTTTTGTCATTTTAACCTCTCCCAGACTGGTGAAAAACCAGAGTCAGGCTCACTGAGCACACGCAAGCCCTGCAGCAGCCACAGTCTCCAAGGCAGCGAGAACAATCCCACCCTGACCCAACCAACCTATGCCAACGCGCGCGAGTGGTTGATTGGTCCCTGCCTATTCATATTTCCATCGCGAAAGCACAGCTCTCATCATGACTTATTGCATTCCTTTTTGAACACCTGCTTGCGTCCTTGCTCTCGAACGAGACCTTATGGCCGAACCTCGCTTACCGCGTAGATTGCAAAGTCCGTTTTTTGGTATCAGCCGCGAAAGCTTGTTTGCTTCGCCCCTTTGCCTCCTTTTGGAAAGTCGCAAGAATAAAAATAAAAAAAACACCGTTCCTCATCTGTCACACATTTGGTACGGCCCCATTGCGACATTGCCAGTGCAGGATGAAGGAAGGGTCCAAATCTCATTTCTCGGAATCGCCTCGTGAAGCACAGGCATACAGACGGACAGGAGCGCGTCCGATGTTGCGCGTCTTCTTTCATGCGTGGACCTTATGCCATGGTACAGGGCCGTATGACTCGGTGATCGATAGGTAGGGAGAACACTACTACCCGGGACGTTCAGCCGATGGCATATCGCCTTCTTTTCCCTCTGGCTTGAGTCTGCCACGTCTTGGTCTGGATCTGCATATTGCCTCGCTAAATTGGAGGCGGCTGTTGCTCGACATCGGCTTCGACTATGACGTGAATGAGTTGTTGTGGATGACAAATCCAGGCAGATTTCTTCTCGTGGTGACATCGTAGTGTTGAATGAAAGCGCATTCTCTAACCTGAACTCAGCTGAATGACGAGTGAGAGCATGAACTCACACATGATTGCGCCTCGTCATAACCTAGGTATGAATTAGCTTCTTACAACAAGATGTGAGTTGAGATGCACCCCGTATGGTATGAGTACAGTACCTTACAGCACACCAAATCTGATATGCGCGAGGTAAGTCGCTGACTGCCGGTCTGTGACGCAAATGACGGATCTTTGTGCGATGAGTTTCGCCATCACAAATCGAATTATCACGGCACATACAAGCTAAAAAAAGCCATCGGTCTGAAGTTCCAGTCTGAAGTTCGCGCGCTTTCTATCTCACAGATGTCTAATACTTTCTATATTTACAAAGTGAGCACTGTCTATGTGTTATACGATGCAGTCTCGACGGGTCTTAAAACTTGTAAACCTGGTCCTCAGTATAACCCAGCTCCTTCAGGACACCAGACAGCTCGCCTTGGTCTTTGGGGCTGACCTTGGTACCGGAGATGGCCTTGTATAGACCCGGAGGTCCGCAAACGAATATCTTGATGTTGCCCTCCTTGGGCTCGGGGAGCACAGTCTTCAGCAGGTCTTTGTTAATGTAGCCCTTGTTGCCAGCCCATTCCTTGGGCGGGTTGTCAAGAACGTAGAAGGCACGGAATCGCTGCGGGTACGTGTTCTCGATGTGAGCGAGCTCGCGCTTCAACAGAATATCCTCCTCGCTGACGTTACCAAAAACGAGCGTCACCTTGGTCTTATCATCGGGGTTGTTGAAGATAGCCCGGATGAGCTGGTACATAGGGGTAATTCCAGTACCGCCGGCTACCAGAGCAATGTGTTCGTGCTTGTTGGCAGTCCATGGGTACTTGGGGAGCGGACCCTTGAAGTCAAGACGCTGGCCGGGAACCAGGTCGTGCAGATAGGTTGACATAGGACCGTCAGGGTACTTCTTGACGATCAGTTCAATATAGCCCTTGGCGTCTGTTCGAAACACCCGGTAGGTTAGCTAACTGTGACCCATTCCATACTTTACGTCGGAGGAGCATCATTTGGCAACATACTTTCGTCGCTGGTCGGGGTGTAAGGCCGCAGGACGGCCTTCTGACCCTCAGGAACAAACTTGGTGAGGATGGCGCTGGCAACGTGCAGACCTGAAACCTGATCGCCCTCGGGCAGGTGGAAGACGAGCCTTTTGGTGTTCTGGTTGATGATCTCGACATCTTTGAGCAGCAACGAGACAAAGCCCTGGTCGCCGCCGGTGAAAGTGACCTTGGGTGGGCTGGCCTTGCTCAACTCGTCCTTGGCCTTCTTTTCCGCCGCAGCTCCGGCCGGCGAGTTCAGGAAGTAATAGCCGACGCCGCCAACGCCGAGAGCGCCCGCAGCGGCGTAGGCGACGGCATTGGAACCGCTCTTGGGGGGCTCGGTCGCGTACGAGCGGGCAGAAAGGAGGCCCTATGTATGCGATCGAATAGGTCAGCTACGAGACATCCAATTGATTGTATGCGCCCGTGGATCGGGAGACGCGGCAATACGGGCCAGCATCGGGGAATGCGAAGCCCGAGGGGCTCGGAGTTGAGGAACATACGCGCTTCAGCGGTTGAGCTGCCCGGAATGCTGATCTGGCGAACATCTTGGATGTCTATGTCTTACAGAAGCTTAAATGACAGACAATTAAGAAGCAATGGGGAGAGGAGGAAGAGTGTTTGCTGAATGTTGAATCGGGAAGAGTCGCGGAAGCTTCAGAGAGCTTGTGGGATGCGACGACACACACTGCCCCACTATAAAGCCATGCTATAACGTCATCTCGGTGTGAAACCAAATTCCGTCGTACCCAGCTGGAATGTTGTTATTACTTCCTACCTCTAGTAGCCTAACACGCTTACAAATCTAGTTACTTAAGCATTAAAACCTCCCAACAACCTCCTACTCTTCAAGTACTACTAAATACCACATGATGTTAGCCTTGACAGCTCGGGAACATGGAATCTCGGAACCACTAGGATATCTGAAATCAGGAGGTTAGAATGTAAAGGCGCTAACCTACGTTACCTATCTCATTCGCCAACTGTACTTGGTTCAACCTAGAAACCTTGAAGCTGCACTAGCTCCCTACCCAGTACCGAGATGATACTTATTCAACCGGATACACCCGCCGGCCAACTGAACTTCATCATGGTATCTTCAGTATGTCATCGACATGAACGACCTGACCTGTGGCCATAGACTTGTTGGCCGCGATTCCCGTTAGAATCGACAATGCGCCGTCGATGTGGCTGGCCGCCCGCAGAAACTCGTCCGAGACGGGCTCGCCAAAGAGATCATTGAGCAGCACCGTGTCGCCGCCGCCATGAGCTCCGCTGCCGCCTTGGATCTCAATCTCCCGCGGCTTCTCAAACAGCGGCCGCAGGAGCAGTGTGCGCCTCTCCAGCGAGCCTTCGATGGCCTGGTCGCCGCCCGAGTTGACGTAGCTGTTTTCCACCACCTCCATCTCCAGCCGCCCGCCCGTGCCGTTGAAGCTGACCCGGAAGCCCTCCCAAGGCGCATACGCCGTCAACGAGTACGTCAGCACCGCCCCATTCCTGTACCGCACCAGTAAGTTCATCGTGTCCTCGATGCTGATGCCGTCGCCAAACACGCTCTGGTCTCTGTGGTATGCGTCCTCGTGCTCTGCGTCCAGGTACATGGCCTTCAACTGCGGGTTCTCGTCCAGATGGAGCGCGAAGGGGTCGGCCTTGGCCACCTCGCTCCCATGTGCCCGAGTGTAAAACCTGGTCTCGCCGCGACGCTCAGCGTTCTCTCGCCCGTAGAACTTGAGGTCTCCTTGCGCATATACCGTCGCTGGCCGTGTCTGCAGCCAGAAATTGACCAGATCAAAGTGGTGCGTGCTTTTATGTACCAGCAAGCCGCCGCTGTTTTTCTTGTCACGGTGCCAGCGGCGAAAATAGTCGGCACCGTGCGATGTGTTGAGCATCCATTCGAAGTGCACACTGGTTACTGTGCCGATGGCACCCGATCGGATCAGCTCAAAGACCTTGGTGTTATGGGGCGCATATCGGTAGTTGAACGTAACGCGCACGTTCTTGCCCGTCCGCTTCACTGCCTCCAAGATCTCGCGACAGCGTGGCGCGTCAACAGTCATTGGTTTTTCTGTGATGACGTTGCATCCCAGCTCCAGGGCCCTGACAATATAAATGTTGTGAGTCCGATCGATCGTTGTCACGATAACTTCGTCTGGTTTGGTCTCTTTAATCATGTTTTCGAACTCGGAAGCGAGAAATGTTGGGACGGCACTATGGCCCAGGCTTTCGAGTTTGGATTTGGCATAGTTCATGCGAGTCTGGTTCGTGTCGCAGAAGCCGACTATGCAGGACGTGTCTGCGTAGTCTTTGGCAATCGCCGTGTAAAAAAATATAGCCCGCCCACCAGTGCCAACTATGGCATACCTTTTCTTAGCGCGAACGATGGCGACGTCGGCCATCTTTTCAGTTTTTTTTGAAAGTCTTGTCAATCTACTCTTCTTGATGCTGCGATGTCTTTTAAGCAAACTGCAGCGTCGTTTAGAATGAGTTGTTCACTCTTTCAATGCTTTCGTTACTTAGACTGTACTCCAATGGTGTCTACAGTTTCGTGGTCTTGAAAATCGGGCAGCTTGTCGATTCCCTGTCATTTTCCCCGCACCAGGTCGTTTGTTAGTCTTCACAAGGACCGCTATGTTGTTCCTTCTACCACTTGACTATTGATTATAGATCCTAAGGTTAAGTAATTCTGCTTTACTGTTGGTGGGAAAACCTCCCCATCTGCTATTCGCACACGATCGCCTACCCAAAGTTCTGGCCTTCTCCGCTTCAACCCCAGACTTCGCGGGGAAGTTGGGGTTGGACATATCTACCGGAGATCGATATTAACCGTAGCCAATGAGGGTCAATGATCAGGATTACGCCCTGCATATTGAAGACGACGAATCAGTCAAGTCTCTTCGTCACAACCAATGTCTTTGTTGTCGGTTAATATGCTCCGAGTTCGTCTGCAACTGTCAACCATTATTACGAACCTGGGTACTACGCTTCGATGGAGTGCGCACATGCTCTTATGTGAAATCTTGGACCATGTTACCTTTTTTATATGAATAATGTCTCAAAAGAAAGGCTTAGCTTAATCATAGAGAGCGATGTGTAAAGTGACAACTCATACATACCACGCGAGGCGTGTTGGTCCAGATTCTTCATCGTTCATGAACGAAATCATAGTTGCTAATCATTAGGGGGGGGGATCGACAACCAATGCTAATCGGAGTTTTGTTTTCCTCGGGTGCATTGAGTAGAAGCAATTCATAGGAAAACAAATACAAATGAATGAATCCAGGTGCCTTTTGAACTATCATGATTCGGCAGCACGTTGTCGACCAGGGTTAACCACACGTGATGCATGCAAGTTTATCGGATCAAGCCGTCTCGACGGACCAGACACTCAGTCATCGTAGATCTCCGCATTTGTACTTTACTGCCTCGTGGGACAGCATAGAGGTCTTCTTGAACGAGTGCGATACGAGCCTCCCGAGGTCGCTGTTTTCACATCCACATGGTCCCCAAGGTCCATTTTCGTTTCATAAGTCGATATATCCATTCTACCAGTAACTTAATATGGCTAGCGAGTCCCTAAAACCCGGCTCCTCTAGCACCGCAGAGGACGTCAATGTCATCTCTCCGGTACGCACAGCTTTTCACTCTGCACCACCAGAGAAAGTGCTTGAGGACAGAGCAGCCAAGTTCATCGCCGAGCACGGTGAGGTTTCATTTGACTATGAGGATGAGCGTGCTGTTTTGAGACGTGTCGACAGACGCATTTTGCCTCTCCTCCTCGGGGCATACTTCTTCCAGCAGCTTGATAAGTCCTCTTTGTCGTATGTCTCTATATTCGGCATTATCGAGGATGCGAATTTGACCTCACGTAAGCTACTTCCATTTCACTGGTTTTTCCCCCTTTTTTTTTATTGTTGGCATTCTCCGCTTCACAATCTTCTACTCGCCCTAGCATTTACCCTCTTTCAAGATATTTGACATCTTACGATAGCTTCTCCTTACTTATGTGTATCCAATTAAATATCAAAGAAGACTCCCGCGAGCTTCAAAATAGCAGCTTATCGTGTACACACTAGAACAATACTCCTGGCTGTCCTCGATTTTATACTTTGGTCAGCTGGCGTTCCAGCCTCTTTCCGCCTTTCTACTCGTTCGACTCCCAACGGGAAAGGTCATTGGTACTGCTATCGTTTTCTGGGTATGTTCCATGTCATTCTGTCGATGTAAGTAGTGACGGCGCGAGTTCCTGACCGATGTGTAGGGAATGACGCAAGCACTTCTTGCGGCCTGTACAGATTTCAAATCCCTTGTGGCCTTGCGATTCTTTTTGGGAGCTTTTGAGTCCTTGATTGCCCCGAGCTGCATTGCAATAACGCAGATGTGGTGGCGTCGGTCCGAACAGACACTTCGAACTTCTTACTGGAACGCAATGAATGGCGTGACGCAAATCGTTGGTAGTCTTGTCACGTACGGCCTCGGGCATAGTAAGTTCACAACCCTTCAATTTCCGCGCTGCCTGTGTGCTTCCTAGGGTATAAAATAGTTGTTTTTTGTTAGCAATTTTATGCCAGAGTTTCTTACAGGGCTAGGAGGGCGATACTGACTCTAGATATTTTAGTCTTAAGTCACGAGATCTATCGGTACCAAGTGATATTCATCTTTTGTGGCGTTTTGACCTTTCTATACGGCATTAATTTTCTCATCCTCATGCCAGACTCTCCAATGGAGGCGAAGTACTTGTCTGAGCATGAACAGCTCATTTCTGTCGAGCGACTGCGCGCCAACCAAATGGGGGTCGCGAGTCGGAAATGGAGATGGGATCATGCATTAGAGACCCTCTTAGACTTCAAAACGTGGCTATGGTTTCTCATCATGACCTCAATATCGTAAGTTTCAACCAGTCCAGCATATCGTAGTACAAGAAGGAGTAACCCATATCATAGGATTGCGAGTGGTGGTATCGGCACATTTGGAAATCTTATCGTCAAAGACTTCGGTTACACCAACTTCAACGCCATACTCTTCAACATTCCATTCGGCGTCATCCAAGTTATCAGCATTGTAGGCTCAGCCGCACTTGCCACGAAAATCCGCCGAAAAGGCCTTGTCATTACCCTTGTTAGCCTTTTGCCAATCATCGGCACTATCCTCATGCTTACGGTACCTCGGAACGGACGCACCAAAGGCGTGCTACTCTTCGGCTATTATCTCGTATCATGCTTGGGCGTCGTCACGCCCATGATATTCACCTGGCAGGGCCAGAACACGGGCGGCGACACGAAGAAGAAGACGACTACCGGAGTGGTGATTGTGGGGATGTGTGCGGGCAACATAATAGGTCCGCAGTTATTCAATACGAGAGACGCGCCACTATACCGCCCGGGTCTCATTTCAGCGCTCGTACAGTTTTCGTTCGTAGGTACTCTTGGACTGTAAGTCTCAGGCCTGTTAAAGTTACCATTCAAGACCCGAAACTCAAAGCTGACGATGGCCATTCTAGACTAATTCCGGTTTATCTCATGTTTCTCAACAAACGGCACGGTAAGAAGCGAGTACAGCTTGGTAAGCGGGCAGATATCGTAGACGAGTCCATGATGAAAAAGAGGGAAATGCAACAGCCACAGGACAGCGAATTGGACCAAAAAAATCAAGGCACCAGTCTTGAGCACGATAATGGCCTTCAAGATTGTTCTGATCTCACAAACGAAGACTTTATTTATGTCTACTGAGAAATGTATAATGCTGGATAATTGGTCGGGACAGGATCGGCGGTATGTTCTCAAAGTCAAGGAATATTTCTACTAGTGCGCCGCCTTTAATTGCACTTTTTGTGTGTATAGGTTATGAAGTTACCTGGTCCCTTGAGTCTGATGATGAAGCGAAAACGAAAACTAAGAACACAAGTGAAAAAGAAGCAACTATATTCAGGGGTCAGGTCAATATCTAGCCACTGTCTGATAGTAATTAAAGCAACACTTAGTTACTCAAAATGGTCATGGTTCATGGTTTTCTATTTGAATGCATGTTAGGCTCCGGAGATTATACAGCAGATTAATGCCTGGAGAGATCTATAGTCCACTAAGCAAATCCTAACATGTATCCGCTAACAAGTAACACAGAATTGTCGTAAACTATATCATTATATTTCGGGCCTTTTAGAGTCAGTGTTTCTATATCAAGGTCTACTACTAGCCAATAAACTAGTGAAAGAAGACGCTAGAATGAATGAGATTGAAGCTTTACTCGAATACTTCGCTCTGGTGGTTGACGCCTGACACAAAAACGACAATGGAAAGTTCATGTCCGTTTTAGTCTTAAAGACTGAACCCAGTAAACAAAAGCCCATCGTTTCAATTTTTCTTTACTGTATGCCCTTTGTTGCGCTGGTCGGTTCGTGAATAGAGCAAAAGTGTCACGTATCTTCCGCATCCGGTGTCGTGTCTCAAAGGCATAACATATACCAGGCAGACCATTGTCGCAATCGTTGCTTAAATTATATTACCGATTATAACTAATTCGTTAAGGGATGTATATTACAACTACTTCTTGAGGAGACACATATAACCATATCTTAGTATTTCAATAAACCACTGGAGAGACGCAAACATGGTACGAAAATTTAGGACTGGGATGAATCGCACAAATGTGCTGGAGACTGCCGATGGCACCGTACGAATCAGGGAGAGATGGCCTCGCAAGGACAAATACAAGGGCCCGCCGGATCTACCAGAGGACTTCCCGTACTCACTGAGAGTCGAGAGATGTCTCGACGCGCTCCAAGTCCTCCAGTTCAAACGAGACGAGTATCTCCCTCCGACGACACTAGCAGTACCTCTACAATTCTTGCATGATTCGCTCCCGTACATGGTGCAGCGCGACGTGAACATATTCCAGCCCGTACAAAACGATCTGTGGGGGCTGAAATTCGACGCCGAGCTCCCCAAAATCGACAAGACCGAGGTAGAGGAGTTCATAGAGAAACACGGAGAGACGTTTGTCAGCAGACGATATCAGTTCTGGCCTATCGACATCAGTCGGGGCGATGGGAGCCAACTTCCACACTGGGGGCTTATCGTTCTACAACTCTTGCACCGCAGCGGATACGAGGACGAGCCTGTTGTACCCGACGACCCTGAAACCCAGCCTTATAACTTCGTGGAATCTTTTGCGATTATCGATCCCGAGCATGGCGTCGCTGCTCGCGAGTTGGAAGATGAGTTAACTTCTTTTTTGCACTGGTTAGTGCCCCAAATGGGGGTGATTATGGACGACAAAACTGCTCGGGAGGACGCGTGGGTGCCACCAAGGTATGTCGAACTCTTCACATTCCCCCTTTTCTCACCCTTTCCCTTAATCAATGAATCAGCACTAACGAAGTTTAAGTATGTAATCCATTTTTATACAGCGCAATAGCCTGCCTTCCCCCGATTCGTAGAGAATACAGCTCTACGATCGTACAGCTGTTCCTGGACAATCAATTGCTAACTTGAAGCAGTGAATGCGCCTCAAATTACAAAAGGAATTACGGGGGGAGATAATTGGAGCTCTGGCCTACGTGTGTTCGAGATGGTTAGGATCTTCCTAGACCGAATCACAGAGCACTATTGCCACAGCCCACATACCCATGAGCCGAGCTTCTTTTGGGCACCTCACTCAGGCTGGTTTAACCCGGACGCTGTACGTTCAAACATGATTGGTTGTAAGTGTCTCTTTTCCCTTTCGATATCATCTCTCACTGCCGTCCGCAATACTCTCGATCCCGACCAGGAATCTTCACCGAGAAAACGGGGCCCCTTAGGAAAAGATGAAGATAAAAATAAAGAAAGAGAATGTCTATCAGCCAATTAGCTAATCGCTCCTTTTCTGTAGGCGCGGCGACAATGGTAAACAGGGCCATGAACAGCACAACGCGAATCGCCATCGAGCCGATCTTGGAGTCCGCACTGCGATACAGAAACGGCTACTCGGTTAAAACACAGACCATGCTGCCGAACCGTGAAACCGTGGGCGCCTTCGTCCCCAGCCAACCGCGCCAGAACCCTACCTGGCTCGAAGACACCCCCAACTCCGAATCCGGGGATGGAGATGCGGACTCGGATGTAAAAGCCGAAGACAGCGAGCAGGAAGACGAAGAAGAGGAGGCTGAAGAGGAGGAGGAAGAAGAAGAAGAAGGACTCAAGGCGAAAAAAGGTACTAATGCGAAAGGAAAAAAAGGGGGCAAAAAGGGGGGAAACGACAAGGGTGCCGGTAACAAGAGAACGCCCCCTTCGCCTGGCACCCCGAAAACTCCGAAAGCGAAAAGAATCAGGAAGGAATGATGACTGAAATGTTAATGTTTGGTCTCCTCGATGAATAGAGCGAGAGAAACGGAAGGGAAACGCTTTTTTTACCCACGGAAGCAGGTATCACGGGGAGAGACCTTGAGTCGTACTTTGGACCCCCTATTCCCCCTAGCTTCTGATTTTTTTTACGTGTATTAAGTAATTGCTATTGTAACAATATAAATTTGCGAGATAAACAGACTCAAGATAGATATTCTGAGAGAAGTTGTAGACAGACTAGGAGGGCAAGTTGTGATCAGTATTGATGGAGTCTTGTCTCATTCGATGTTGAAGAGTCAATTGTTGAACCATAAACCGGTTGGACACCAAGACGACCTCTGAATATTAGAAATTGCCGAGTTGATTGTACAGAAAGTCTCCGCGCAAATGTTACACCCATCAAAGATTGTACGTGATATGTGCTATGAAAGCAGTTTTCGACCTATGTAAAATGTGTGTCGAGCCACAAATAGTCAGCCATCCTGCTCCTTTTCGGGCCGTGCTGTTCTCCAAGCGCTGAGTTTCTGTAACCGAAAAGCTTTGGATACCACGCGGACACTTTAGTACCAGAGGAGATTATTGTAGTCCAAGTGTTTCCATCTAATCCCAATCAACCTTTGTCATGCATTTATGGTGTAATTCACGTGGTATGATGCATATATTGTATTGTTATTGTGTTTCTCCAATGGGCAGTATTGCCTGAGGCATTTGTTTCATCTCCTCTTTAACAGACTGGGTACCAGGTGGCTTCAGCAGACAGGCTCATTCCCAAATGACAACGAGTTTGAATTGCACCTAAACGATCGCATCAACGACTCGCAATTGATTTCTCAGTATTTCGTAGGGATAATCTATCTCGTGTCAGGCTTTCATCATCTGCGAATTATCAGATGATAGACTGAAATAAGAGAACCTACATTGACTGCATGCACTGGTATTTTATGCATTGATTCATTTTCTGTGAGATTCGCAACAAACACAGTGAGATTGTGCGCGGCATGGCACCTCCCCTCATAGCTGAATGGAAAAACAGCCCCCATCTACCCCGATCGTCCACGTGTAGCAATCCGCATTATAGTCTCAAGCGTCGCGCCATCAACTTCCTGAGTTGAAACAGCAGGAGCCGGCGGCGGAGGTGGACGATCAATAATCATAAGGTCAGGGTCGGCGCTGCGCCCGGCCGGGGCCCCATCAGCCTCATACTCTTCCATCTCGTCATCGTCGTCCTCATACTCGTCATCGAAGCTGCGCTGAAGCCCCGTTCGGACGTTCTCGATGCCGAGTTCGTGTTCCTCGGCAGTAAACGAGTCGCTTTCCTCGTTCATGACATACTCGGCAATGCGCACTTGACATACATTCCGTGTGGTTTTCCAGATACGCCCCAGAGCGCGTTCTTTGTGATGATTCGAGTTGGTGGCTGTACCAGGCCGGGCGTCGGCAGGCCAAGGCATTTCGGCGAGCATCTTCCTCCCCTCGTCCATGGTGGCTTCGACATCGGGCTCGGGCTTCTTTCGCAGTAGTTGTAGGAGGATGTTCTCTTGCGTGCGGCCGGGGAAGTTTGTGGACGGGTGGACGGCGACGCGGCTAAAGAGGGCGTTGTTCTGAGCCAGAATCTCGATGATCGCGCGAATGTTGCGGTTCAGTATGTCGGCTGAGGCCTGGAGGGAGTCCCTGCGATACGCTCAGTCAGGGAAAAGCAGGACATCACAGAAGATCGGGGCCACGCACAAGTTGGGCAGCGGGTTGCTGACAAAGACATCGTTTTTGAGGCTGTTGATACTGCTGGAGAGGTGCGACAGACGTTGACGCGTCTGTTCGACGGCCTTCAGCTCCTCTTGGCTTAGTCCAAGCGATGACATGGCAAATGAGGGAGGCTGTCGATATATGTTAGAGAAGAGAGCGTCGAGCTGTACGTCCTGAGGGATTGCGGTTGTTTCGTCTGAGCTGTTTAGAGCACAGACAGAAGGTGATATCGACGAAGAGGTGGAGAAATCAGCTAGTCCTAAAGAAGTATCAAGTCTACCCCAGCCGAAGCTCCAGCTACCCTGCTACTGTACCTGCCGAGCCACATGGGCTACACAGGGATCTGGGATGTCTAGGCCCAAAGCGGATGAGAGAGCGAAAACGGCGCGGGGTGATCGTCACATGCAAGACCACGAAATACCGTGACACTTTTATTGTTGGTTTATGCCTCAAGTTCATTTCCATATCCGGGGGACCCGATTGCAATTGCACTTATTAGAGTCAATTTGTGCCAAAAAATTATTTTGACTATCTTGATTGAACAGGCTTGAGTTCCTAACTAAGTAGGTACCTATGTTTAACATACTATTTAAGCTACTATACGTTTTGAGTCGTGTAGCAAAGTGCCGTCGTGATCAACCGCGTGGTCCCGCAGTTGTAATCGGTGTAAGGACCGATGGTATCTTTTCGTCAATGATAAAATGAACAGAAACACCAATTTTAGACACGGACTTTTAAAGGTCTATCCCGTTGTCTCCATAACTCGCCTCGCTAAAGTCGCTTCAATGTAGGTCAAGGAAATTTCAAAAAAGCCTGCCATGTAAGGACGGCAGGCAGGCATCCGTTTTGGTACTGTGCAGTCATAGGCAAAAGCATGCGAGAAGCCTATGCAGTATTACTCATTATGGGAACCCGCTTGGTCGACCACAATGTCTCGCGTTTCTCGCCCATGTTTGTCAACGGGAGGGTAACGAGCCCGGCGCTCAAGGTCGTCGAGCGGCAAGAAAGATCGGATGTACTTGTTCGTGCCGTTATCGTTCGGGTTGTAGTCCCAAGGATCGAACTTGCCGACCTTGAGGGCATCCCATACAAGCCGCCGAGTTCTCTGAGATAGCAAGACAGATTGCGTGATAGACTCAAAGTTCCATCGTGCCTTAGCTTCAGCTTCAAACTTTTCGAATTTGGCTTTAGCTTCCTCCTCATCGGCTGTCAGTCCCTCGGTTTTGTTTGCTAGCTCAGCCAGATTGACCAGCTCTAATGGATCCTTCTCCAGGTTGAAGAGCTGCGGCGCATCCGTTGGACAGGTAATGTACTTCCAAGGGCCGCGTCGGATCATCATGAGGGGGCTGATGGTGCCTTCGCCTGTGTATTCGGCAATGACAGTGTCATGACCCGGTCTACCTTCAAGATGGGGTAGCAGAGAGGTCCCATCCATCGGCAATCCTGGTATCAACTTGGTACCAACGATATCACAAAGAGTAGGGAGGATATCCAACGTCGATACGTTCTCCTTCACATGGTGAGGTGTGAATCTGCTAGGATCTGAGACAAGCAGAGGAACGCGGACAGAGGACTCAAAGTAGCTCATCTTGTACCTATAGCTCCGTTAGCAGAGAAAATACCACCGTTTCAGAATTAAAGTCATACCAAAGGCCACGCTCTCCAAGCATATCACCGTGGTCACCACTAAAGACGACGATAGTGTTTTTGTCAAGGCGGCATTGCTTCAGCGTCGTAAGAATGCGTCCAATGCAGTCATCCACGTAGCTGACAGCGCCGTAGTATGCCCGTCGTGCGCGCTTGACCTGGTCATCTGTGAAATTCTGGTCCCACAGATCGCACACCTTCATAAGCCTCTTACTATGCGCGTCCTGCTGCTCCTTCGGAATCTGGACCTTGGGCAAAGCAATATCAACGCCATCATAGAGGTCCCAATACTTCTCCTCAATTGTGTAGGGATCATGAGGGTGAGTAAGAGACAACTATTGGAGATAAAAAAGTCAGTTAATATATTTGGCTTCCTTTGGGTCGGTACGCATGCGATCGATAGATTGCTGCCCAAAGCCCGATGAATCGACGAGGGAGAACATACCGTGAGGCAAAATGGACGTTTGTCTGGACCCTCGCGAACTTGGTCGTATAGAAATTGGGTAGACTTATACATAACCTCCTCATCGTAGTCTAATTGGTTGCTCCGCACGCAGGTTCCGGCCTGAAGGATGGAACTTGCATTGTGATACCACTCGAGTCGCCTATCTGGCTCATCCCAGTTGACGGCCCAGCCAAAGTCGCCAGGATAGATATCACTAGTCAAACGGGTCTCATACCCATGCAGCTGATCGCCAACAAAGTGCATTTTGCCGGCCAATGCTGTGTGGTATCCCTTGAGCCTCAGGTAATGAGCGTATGTAGGCACATCGCTACCAATTTGCGATGCGTTGTCATACGCCCCAACCTTCATGGGTAGTTGACCTGAAATAAGACTCATGCGAGAAGGCGCACAAAGGGGAGACGGGCAGTAAGCAGAATCGAACTGAACCGACCTGGCCGCCAGGGCATCAAGATTTGGGGTCAGGATCTGGGATTCAGGATTGTACATCTTCAGCTGGGGAGCAGCCAGCTGGTCTGCCATGATGAAGAGAATATTGGGCTGCCTGTCACCATCATGGGCCACCGGCGGCGTTGGGCCGCTGCCGTTGACCTCGCGTGGGATAGAATCGATGTCTGGAGCCATGATGAAAGAGCACACTAAGTAGTAAGGGGAGTAATGCAAGTCAAGACACAAAGCAAAAGGACGGGCGAATTTTTAATATGAGTATGAGTCGACGCTAGCTGAGGCAAGTTTAGACCCAGATAAAGGAGGATAGGTAGTGTTTGACTCAAGAGACAAATGGAAGATTCGACCGGTTGGTTGAGGATGGGGGGATTGTTCCAACTTATACCCCAGCTTAAAAAGTGTGGAATAAGGCACCAAGAGCAGGACTAGAGTAATCGCTTTACCCACTTGCCAAATGAAGACAGAGGAAGCGTGGTCGACGAGAAGGTCACAGACGATCAGGAGATTGAGATTACGTTTCTTAGACAAGCAGCAGACGGAAGGATTATGATTGCGTTTAGCGCCAGCAGTACGAGAAACAGACAGGCACGGAGGGCCGAAGGCGCTCAGTCAAACACCTGTCCATCTGGAATGTACACATTGTTTAGAAGGATTATTCACGTTGAGGTGTTGTGTTGTGCGGTGGAGAGCGGGAGTCGGGCTGTCGTGCGATGGCGACATGATCATAGGTAGCTCTGGTTAGATTCTGACAGCTTGTCTTGTCACCGCTCTAGATTGACAGTGGCAAGGGGCTTGGGGAATTGCGCGCCCAGTGCCCAGAAACTACCCCGCACTAGTACAGACTTGGAAATACCGTCTTAAGCCCCATCCACCAATCACCAGCACGTTACAAGATTGATTTTCCCGGATTGGGATCATCGTCACGAGCCAATCCTCGCCTCTTCAGTTGCTGTTCGTCAGTCATTGCCCAGCTATTACCCAGAAATCCACAGCTCTTCAAATGTCTCGGTAGTGGCAGAGCCCATGATAGACAAAAGGTTGCTCCGATCATGTGACCGGAAAGCATTCCCCGAGGGTGTTGTTTGCGCTGGATCCTACACCGGCTCTACTATCAGTAGACCTTGCCCTAAACGACGCCCTAGACAATGCCCTAGACAGTGCCCTAGGGTTTCCACTTTGTTCCCGTTCCCGCGGTGTGATCAGGGTCCCTCCCCGCAAGCTGCAGGCTGTCTGGGATAAATAGTGCAGAGACGTGCGGCTTTGGGAGGACTCGAGAGCAACACTGGTGGCTGGGGGCTGGCTGGGTTCATACCGGGCATCGGGCGAGTTCTCATCTGATAGGCCCCGGCAGGTATATCATAAGTGCACCCTGCCAAGCAAATATAAATCCATTAAACTACATGACATACTAGGTATAATGAGCTGCGTCATGTAGTGCTCCAGGTGTCAAACACGTCGCTACTATACTTGGGATTTCAAATCCAGATGGGCCGGGGTATACCCAGCTTAGATACCTGCCCTTGAACCTCTGCTGATGCTAGATTAGAGTGGTAGGCAGTATTACGTTGACGCTAAGTGCGCACACAAGTTGAACGGTGAGGGAGACTTCACCTAACCCAAAGGACTTACTTGATTGGCTCGCAGGCCACCCCGAACTTATTGCGCTGAGCACGCAATGCGCAGGGAAGCTAGTGCAATCAGGAAGCTCTCATCCGTGGAAGGGATGTGAAACAATTGGTGACGCATGACTGACTGCGTAGACAACTGGAAAAGCAGCGCGTGCTCAGTATCGTTATAATCGATCTAATCAATACATTTTGCTACCACTTTGGCTCTATTCCATGGTTGGCGCCCTAGTGAAAAGCGGTATGCAGACTACCAATCAGCACACAAGTGACGTGTCTACCTTGCTGCTTATGACTACGGCCAGATACGGCCGCTGCTATCTTACGATGTCTGCGAAGGGGAACAATGTGGGGATTGCCAATGCAGACGCATCCCATACGTACAGTTTGGCCAATCTTGACGACTAAGTAAGGATTTATAAGTAGGGATTTATAAGTCTGTGCTGAGTGGGAAGCAATTCGTCAGCTCCTAAGCCACCGTTGCGATCGACGCAAGATTGGTATCACAACATCTGTTTCCCCGGACCTCGAAGTTGAACGACTACTGGCTGAATATTACCTAAACAAAAACGAAAAAAAAAAAAAAAAAAAGTGCCAAGGGGAATTGCCATTCACGAGGTAAATTTGTCTCATAGCAACACAATTTAGTGTGGTCTTCCCAGGACCCGAAATACAGTGTGCTTGGTCATGCAGACGCTCGCCGGCAAGTCCGGTACTTCTAGAAAATTCTATTGATTCTTGCAGATTGCAGATAACTTATCAGTCCATCAGATAGTCAGGGTTATCTTAGATACAACTTTTACTAAGTCGTGGCAAGTTAGCATATGCGATCGCTGATAGATAACGCAATTTGGATCAAGTATTGCAACATCCAAAGAGACAAAGAACTTGTTCTCTATTGGGTAGATAGTGATCACACAACCAGAGACAACAGGTGTCCAAACGTAGCGCAATGCCAAGCAAATAGTCAGGGTTTGAACCTCGAATCGGAAGACAACGGCAATAATGTATTAAAGATCATAAAAAGATAAGTAAAAAGGATGGCGGTTTTCACAGTGATGCCACCATCCTAGAATACGAGAAAGACTTTCTACTCAACCTCTACGGCGCGTTGTAGGCCCCTTATTACTTCTGGGTGACGCTGAAGAAGACACGGCCGAACTCGGGGTTGATGCAGAGATAGGCACTTCCTTCATTTTCCCCTTGGCCTTGGCCGAGGGCGCATTCCAGTAGTACACCATTTGCACCGCCAAGACGAGATTCAATGTGAACCCCGCAATGAAGCCGTACAGGATCAGCTGGTCATCCACCTCCTGCAGGGTTGTGAAGATGCGCGAGAGCGAGCCAGCGAGGTAGTTGAAGACCTGCAGAACAAGGGCGTTAGCAAACCACATGATCGAAGAAGACCGGCCGAGACAGGAACGGCGAGACGGAGGAGACTGTGCTTACGGTAAAGGCGCTAAGTTGGCCCGTTCCACCCTCCTGAAAGATGGCCGCAATCTGGGGCACCTTGCTCGCCACACCTAGCACACCAGCAGCGGCCTGCAAGTAGCCAAGAGTCTGCATATCAAGGACGGTGCTATTGAAGAGCGTGACGAAGCTCGCGGCAAGGACGGCAACGAACAACGCAGCCGCACTGGCGCGACCGCTGTAGTTGAGAACAAGGACAGTGATGATGACATTCTGGCCGAGGATCAGGGCAGTCTCGCCGAAGGTGCTAAATGGGAATCCATTGCGGATGTTGTAGGCGAGCGTGATGAGGTACGACGAGGTTTCGAGGAGGTAGGACAGGAAGCTGATGCCGGAAGCCGACTTGGACTGCACGAGCTTGATGATCTGCGGGACCTTGACAATCGAGGAGGCGCCGATGATGCCGATGCCCAGCCCCTTGGAGATGGCCAGTTTGAGGCACTCGGAGTCGGTTGGATCGAGGTCGAGAAGCAGTCTTTGGTAGCAGGTCTCGCCGATGATGGAGATGCCAAGGTCGCGAATCGGCGCGGGCAGGTTGTGAGTAAGCGGTTGCAGTGGCTGCAGGGCAGATCGAAGGGCCTCCATGCCGGGCAGGAGATGGTGCAGCGCGTCCGAAGAAAGTCTGATTGAATTACAAATTAGATCGTGGTTCACTATCGACAGAGGACGACGGTATTGGAACGACCTACGTAGAAAGAGAGGCTGTTTTAGCGCAAGCTGACCACACTTTAACGGGCGAGGCTGATGCATGGAATATTGCATTTACATGACCTGTCTGACTGACTGGTATGTGTTCTTTACTGTGTCGCACTGTGCCCTAGCGCCCTATCTAGGCCGTTAGCGTTGGGGTAGGTGCCTACCTACACTATTAATAAATTTGATGGCGGGTGGGGAGATCTCGTAGGTTGCCCACCACAGCTTTAAACAATGTGAGCATCAGGATGAGGTTCGTACCAATCCAATCTGGATGTGACTTGAGAAACACAATCGAACCCAACAAATATTAATGAAATATAGATGCACTGTATTCCATGAAACTCAGTAGAATCATGGAGTGTAAAGATAGCATTATCTAAACTTAACCGTGTAGAAATGACTACCTATGGTCTGTTCCAGGACTAAACCGCTCGAACTGTTGCAGCACCTGGCCAGCATTATTTCCCCCATGGCGCGGGAGACTCCACCTCAAGCCAGCAGTTAGACCAGGCCAACTCATGCGTGTAGAAAGGTCGATAAGAGCCAAATACCACTTTAGTCCTTAACCTGCAAGCCTGCCTGTTCTCCAACGAGGCACCAAACAATTTGCACTTATCAACTGATCCGATAATACTGAGTTCACTTGCTCGTGGTTTTGGCATCATAACGGGCAATTTTGTCAGCGCAATGAGTCAGGTTTTCGAGAGGCTCCCATGTATTGTCCTTAGACTTGTAGCCCTTCCATTTTACCTGGTACTCAGTAGTGCGGGCTCTCTTGCGTTTGCCAACAATGGATTCGACTTCGTACTCAATTTTGTTCAAAGCCGATGTACCGGTAGCCTTTCTATGACTCTTCTTAGGCGGTGATGTCGTAGCCTTCGTTGGGCTTTTCTGAGACGCTTGTGTTCGCTTCTTGGCTGGGTTAGACGGGGGATGAGAGAAACACGATATGAGCACGTACATTTTGGCGAGTCATTTTATAGGTTTCTGGCCTAGATACAGTCCTGGTCGATCTTCGTTGGCTAGAGACCGTGACGGCTCTTTTGTTTGGGTTGCCTTTGTATCTAGCAGAAACTTCCGAGGCAGTAGTCTTATTACGGTCGACGACAGCTTTCGATGGGCGACCACGTTTTCGAGCAATCGTACCTTGGCCGATAGTTCTTTGCTGCTCCGCATCTACTTGATTTCCCGGTTGGACGTCGACTTCGGCTTCACGCTGCTTCGGTTCATTGACATTCTCTTCTCCATTTTCGGGGTTTCCGGTTTGCCTCTTGCTACTGGGACCTTGTTTTGAATAATCGTAAGTCACGTTCAGTTTGTCATTTTGGTAATTCTTACCCGCATACTTGGGACCAGAAGAGGTAGGCGTAGGCTTCGTGGACGTAGCTTTGGAGTGGCCTTCTCCGTTGATGCCATCAGTACCCTGGTCCTCTTCTGTGAGGATTGCTTCACTCTCACCATTCTGAGTGCTAACACGAAGTCTTAGTAAAATCAACAATGAAACAATATCAAGAGGCAAATGCGGTCCTGGGCAGCTTACTAAGACCTGATATCGGCAATAAAAGCGGTGATGGGATCACCGTCATCGCCGCCAGCGTCCTTGGGTGGCGCCATTGGACACAAATAGGTCGAGTATCAGCTCACACGTTCAATGAATACCTCTTAGTTTCTAGTTAGTTACGTGCCTCGCAGACAGAGCAAGATCCTCGTTTTTTTTTCCATTTGGTGGCTGGTGGATGGCTGGGTGGTGGGAACGTACATACCCTATGTTGTGGCTAGCGATGCTGCGTCGCGGTTGGCTGAATGCAGACGGAGTCCTTTGGACAGCGGGTTCGGCTGAAGCCTCAACTGTTCAAGAACTTGAATAGAGATGCAGATTGAAGAAAACGAGAATAGTTGTGTTTGTATGTGTTGATGTAAGACGGATGAGAGACCTGGGCAGCTACCCACTAGGCAGGCAGGTTGTGCACAATGGAATCTCAAGCATCAGGTTAAGATGTATGGGTGTGCTAGAGGCTAGAAGGGGTAAGGGGGAAGGGGGGAAGTGGGAGAGGTGGATGGGAAGAGTGTTTATAAGAGTTAGGTAAGGTAGGTACCTAAGTGTTGGGTGATTGCGTTCGTCGCGTGCACAGAGTGCAAGGTATACCTCTCTGTTGCCACAGGGACCTCGGGCCTTCACAGAGTTGTTTAGGAGGCAAGGTGCTACCTATGTACCTACCTACATACATAGGTAGGGTGCTAGCCAGTTTGATAAGTAGCCAGGTGCCTGCTCTTCGTGATCCTACCTACCCCCGTGCCTTCCTCTTTCTCAGCCTACTGGGTACCCAAGGTACCTACAGGTAAGTAAAATGTATGGAATTTCAAATATTTTGCCATGAACCGGAGTCGAGGTTATGAAGAAGTGCCCTCGTATACCTACCTGCATACACTAGGCAGTACCTATATATTAAGCAGGCCAGCAAAATACAAGAGAGGAACTTTGCCCTCCAATTTCTCTTCAACAAATCAATGGTTGTTTTGGTAGCTCAAAGCCTCTCTTCACCCAGATGACGTACGCCTATAATAGAGGAATAATCTTCTTTTAGATGAAAAAAGGGGACGCCATAAATGTAGAGGGTTAAGTGTAATCAGCATCCCTCTATCATCCTCCTTGATTTCTATGGCTTTCATAGGTATAGGATTTTATGTACTCTTCGTGCCTGTGTCCTTTGCTTCCTGGCTTACCATGATCATTACACTATTGTCGAGCTATATACCCGGATTCTTTTTTTTTTCCGAAAAGAAATAGAAGCATCAAAGAAACTTATCCACTGCATTCACTAGGATGGAGGAAAGGGTATGACTTAGAGTATCGATATTGGGTATGGGTTTTCATAGATTCAATATCTATCATCCAAATCCGTGCATCAAGCCCTATCATCCAAAATTCATGGTTCGGATTCATGATATGCCATTGCATTTCAAGACGTACGAAGCATCAAATTATCATTGTTATCCAAAAATTCCGTCATTTGCATTGATAATTGATGTCTTAGATCACCATACACTGAAATATCACGCGTCTGGTAGTCGACACGTTGTCCCATTAGTGTACTAGTCTTTAGTCAACATTCTCGTTGTAGTCATCTGGCAATTCTTCAAAACGTCCCTCCTCTACCGCCGTCCGCATCGGGTTTTCAACTGAAATCACGCCATTTGCCTGCAGTCTATATCAAGGTCAGGCCTCTTTCCCCCAAGTGCGCATGGGAGAACAGGAAAGACTTACCGTTGGAAAAGCACAAATAGCCTCTCAGCCTCTCTTTCCTTCTCATCCTCGGTCATCTGAGGTGTATCGGAGTGTCTCTCTGAATTCAAGAACTGACCAGTCACTGGGTTAATAGCCCGGCCAGAACTACCTGTATCATTGCTGAAGGCTTCAGAGGCATTCTGAGGTATGGAAATGTTTTGATTGTAGAGGAACCCTGACGCAATTCCGAACCCAACGTTCTCCACAAATTTAGAAGCGTCCTGGTCCGAAAGGTCGAAAAGTAGATGAGAGAGCATTCCGCGAACCCCTGGCGCTACGGCATTCGTCGAGTTCTTGAGAAGCCAGGAAGGCAACGAGGTACCACGTCCTAGTACTTCTTCCCTATCGGCTTCTGTTGGTAAGAGCCTTTGCTGAATAGAAAGCTGGACACCTGGTGGAGCATGGTTGTGAACCACCCGTATTACTCCAAGGAGGGGTGTTAGGGCATTGTCAAGTTCCTCATCTTGATATTTTGTCGTCGACTGCTCAAGCAAGTTGATTAGACGACCTGATAGAATGGTGGGATTATCCTTAGGAAATAGAGATGACTGGACTTCCTTCGCATCCAGGTCCAGATTCAAAAAAGTGTTAACTAAGGGGCCTATCGGTGAATCTAATGGCCTGTCAACTTGGAAGGAACCTTTACACAAAATGGTAACAACATGTGGAATTGCCTGGGTGAAGGACGAAGACTTCTCTTTGCAGTGATGGGTGATGTTGAACAGCAATTTGAGAGTTTCTGTTAGAGCCATATTCTGCATGGGGTCTGCAGGTGACCTTCGATTACCGTGGTACCTTGCGTGACGCTCCAAGTTCTTGACTACGGAGTCAGCAAGATGATATCGGTCAACAAGTGGCTCTAGCTTCGCGTTCGTATTATATGTCGTGAGAAATATCATCCTCGAAACCAGGAATTCATCGTCATGATTGTCGTTCTTGAGTTTATTGCAGAGTTTGTCCTCGAAACCCAGATCCACAAACATTTGTCGACATTCCTCCTTAAGTAGCAGCGCATTGCACAAACAGCGTAAAGCATTTCTTGATGTTGAGCTGGAAGGACTATTTAATGCATGTCTGGCGAGCATCTCAATTCCCTTTCAGCGTGTTAACATGTAATTCTTATCATTGTTTGGGATCTGCACCTGCCTCTTTTGCGAATATCGGCTCTGCATTATGAGGATCTCGACCATAGACTTTTAGCTCTTCTAAAGCAGCATCTCGCTCTAGGCAATTCAAAGTCAAACATGTTTCTGTTAATATTGGCGTGTGTAAGACTTACGATCTGGAAGAAGGATGACTGAATCCAGGTCTTGGGTCAACTTTCCGACAAGATTTGTTACAGCAGCTAGTTTTTCTGTCTCCATGTTAGTTAATTGACTCAGCTCGCTGAGTTCTGCGGCTCACCGGGCCCTGAAAGCATAGCTGCTTGAGATAGCTGAGCACTAGTCGCCATAGGGACGCTTCTCGCTTCTGCAGAGCGGTTGTTCTGGCTTCTGAAGGACAAGAATAGACGACGAACAGATCCCAGACGATTTTGAAAAATCTGTCTAGGCATTGTGAGCAAGATTATGAAAGTCAACTAGGCGTTGATTGATGAAGAATGGAAATGAAAGACACAGTGATGTTGAGAGCCAGGAAGAAGCAAAGTGGGCACAGTGAAGAGGATCAAGGCCTTTCGCAATAGATATGCATAAGTAGGTGAGAAGACTGTAGAGGAAGTTTCAAGGGGGGCGGCCCCTCTTAGAACGATAAACCAAGGGTTTGAAGTACGGGCAAGGAGTAACCGGGGGTGACTGACTGAGTCGACTGGAAGAAGCATGATGTGGCGGCGGCTTGGGGACGGACATTTTATACCTATAGGCTGACCACGCGCGATAGAACTCGACAAAAAAGCTGGCTAGACGCAAAGGGCACTGTTTGAGGCGTCTATCTGCCGGCCGCCTTATACAACAGGTGTCACTCAACACCCCTGACCAAATGGTCGAACGGCGCACAAGTTGGGTGGTAAACGGTAGCACGAGTAGACGTGTATATATCTACTTGTCCGGGTGTTGGTAAGACAGCAAATAGTCGGCAAGCACAACGGCGCGTGGAACGTCAGGTATCGTGAGTACCTCTGCCCGCCACTGTATATTCGGCACTGCACATTCAGCAGGACGGACTCGGACACCGGATTCAGTGGGAAGAGCTGCTCCAAAGGATTATATATATTCAACAGAGACGATAAGAAGAGCTGCAACTATTGAAGTAAGGGCTCACGGTTGCCAGCGTATATAGTGAGATAGGGATGTGTTGTATAAGAGGTTTGTAGTATGTTTGATGCTTCGTCGTTCTCCAGCCGAGAGTTGGAACTTGCACGGACCACTAGCCTACCTAGGTAAGTACCCTGTCGGTACTTACTTTCAATGTACATACATGTAGGGTACTTACCTAACATGGACAGTAGGGTGTCTGTAGAGACAAGGGGCGCCTAACTTGTTCGGGTAAAGGAGGACGAAGAAACCACTTAAGCGTAGGGGACCCACTGAAGCGCGTCGCGAGCGCTTTCGTCTTGCTTTACCGCGTTTACAGGGGTCCATTTTCGCGCGCCACTCCCCACAGTTTAGTCAGATTTCGAGATTGGCTACCCAGGTGCTCTACGGTGCTCTACTACTTGCACTTACGGTAGAAGAGGTTGGTAAGTGCTCTCTGGGCCAAACCTCATCACCAGCTCCGCATCACCTATACCAGTTGTCTTTTCTCTTCGAGGGAAGCGAGCCATCATATTTCGACCCTTCGCTCCCTTATTTCTGATATTATCCCTAATTTGCCTTTTTTCCATTTGCTTGCATTGAGCCGGACAGGTCCGCCAACTAGCGTCTGTCTCGTTTTCGGCGTATATCTTTGTCGGCGCAACAGCAACCAACCCATGACATCTGAGCTGTCTGGTCAATTTTCGTGTGGTGGGCAGGCAAGCCTTAGAGTGGTTGACTTGCAGCCATGGTATCACC
The DNA here is from genome assembly GCA_022385695.1 of Xylaria arbuscula. NCBI lineage: Eukaryota > Fungi > Ascomycota > Sordariomycetes > Xylariales > Xylariaceae > Xylaria > Xylaria arbuscula. The sequence continues at coordinate 100,424 of MU279341.1, forward strand.
AGCAGCCGCGCCATCAGCAGGCCTAGACGCATTACTGGCGAGACCACCAACACCACCGCGGGAGCGTCCAAGCGACCTCGATTCCAAGCTGATATCAAACCGACATCCCTTCGCCTCTCGTCTCACCCTGCAGACACCCCCAAGCCACTCACCAAACTCGGCGCTCTCGACCGACGCCAGCTCCAGACGGTCTAGGAAACGGGTCGAGTTCACAGTTCATGCCGAGTATCGCGATCCTCCCACGGGCGCCGGGAAGGAGAATGAGCACAAGCAGTCCACGCCAATATCCGGTTCCTCGTCTATGCGCCTCTCGAGACCGCTGAAGTCGATTCTGAAGCCAACGTCGAGTCCGAATCCTCCCAACCCACTCGACCCGTCCGCTGGCTACGGCGATGCAGGGAGCACCACTACCTTAGCCGCCATGCTCGAGTCCACCATCAAGCACCTGGCCAGCAATGACCGTGACTCCATGGTCGACGCCTACACCATGCTGGTCCGCGCCCTGAAGACGTCAACAAACCTCCCAGACCGCATTGCCCTCCGGAACAAGATGAGTTTGTTCATGCAATTCATCCAGCGCGACATTACCGCCAAGGGCGCGAACGGAGCCATTGATTCATCCCTAGTCAACCACTCTCTCACCTTGCTGAGCACTTTCTTGCATTTCCCTGCCATTGCAACAACAGTGACCTCCGATTTTGGTGTCTTCATTATAGACCACTGCATTAGATCCTTTGAGGACCCTGCAGTCCCCAAGGACGTTGTCCGACATCTGATGCAAGTAGTGGTGTGCCAGGATTTTTCCCCAAAGGTGATGACAGCCGATCGTGTTGGCCGACTTGTTGCTTCGCTGCATAGGATCGAGAACCACATCAAAGGGAAGAGCATTATCATGTCCCGGATCCTTATATATCGGAGACTGATCAAGCAGTCCACAATTCATATGGTGTCCCACCCTGAGTGGCTCTTGGACCTGTTCACGGATATGCTTAGCAGCCTGAAAGAGATCCGCTCTGCTGCGATCGCCCTCGGGCTAGACGCCAGCTTCTCTGCTGCAAAAGAAAAGCAATTAAACAAAAAGGTTAAGGAGTACCTTCAGATGTCTATTGACGAAACCCTTTTCGTTGAGCACTATATCCAGAGGCTCACTGCCATGTCGAAAGAGAAATCAGAGATGGCTGCTGTGCCTCAGATCTGGAGCGTGGTGATTCTCCTGTTGAGAAGCCCAATTGATCGCTGGGAATTCTTTGACCAATGGCTGGAAATCATACAGCGGTGCTTTAACAGCGGTGATTATCAAACTAAATTAGAAGCGAATTATGCTTGGAATCGTCTGGTCTATGTCATGCATCTGCACGAGTCATCCTTTTCCAAAACGATTGGCACTCTGTGCCAACCCTTCAATCAGTTGAGACGAAGAGGTAAACAACCCGACGAGCTTCGAAAAGTCGTCGTTGGTGGACTTTGCAACCTCTACTACTATGCGTTCAAGCCCAACTCTAACTCTAGTCATGTCGATCATTACTGGGATGCCTGTGTTCGGACACTAATCCGAACATTGGCATTTCCTGAAGCCGATGGAAAACTGGCAGAAAAACAGCATGCACCGGCTAATGACAACCTGGTTCAAGCTGCCAATATCTTATCCGGACTTTTTGATTCCTCCACCGTGCGACTGTGGAAAGAAGATCGCATTGCAGAGAATACATTGGCGAAAGCCGCTGAGTTACCTCCATTAGACCCCAAATGGATTAGACGAAATACAACTCGAGTCTTCTCGATCGTGGAGCCCCTTCTCTCGAAATCTTTTTTGGAGCTTGCCGATCTAGAGTCTAGCTCATCTAAGCTTTGGAGATCTCTTGTTGGTGCTGTTGGCGCTGCCGCATCTAAAGAAGTCAAGGTGTCGATAGATACGGCCGCTTTTCTGGGGAATGCACTGGGTCTGCTGATGAGAATTTGGGCCGTTGGTCTGGGGAAAGTGACAACTTCCGCAGATATACAACGGTCATTCTTGAAATCGGTAGAGGTTTATATTACTACAATGGTCCTCTCAATCGGCCACCTACCCTTCACGGAGAAGCTCCTCTCAATGAATGAACAAAACGCTTTAGTTCCGATAGCCACACCGTCGCACCGCTCTCGGAAAGGTCATGGCCCTATACGATCGCCACTTCACCACCTGTTCTCGATACTTTCACTGTTACCACCAGGTATATCTGATGGTGAAGATGTTTCTAATCTATTCAAAACAATCTTTAGGCCGTTTATACTTAATCGATCGCTTCGAGGTAAAGCTGAGCTGGCTAACGAGCTGATGCAAACCCCACCACTTGATGGCCCTGTCAATTTTGGTCCATGGATCTTTATCGCAGAAGTTATGTCGACACCTAGAGACAACAGCCAACTCAGTAATTCATCCTCGGATTCGACAAGTCAATCTCCGATTGGACAGGATTTTCGTGACTTGGTCAGGCATCTAGAAAAAGGAATAACTCACACACCAAATGTGCCATGGGCTGAATGGCTATCCCTTTTCCAATTCGTCGTTAGACAAGCCACAGAGCTTAGTGGCGAAGCCGGCTGCTCCATTGCAGTCGTAGAACCTCTAGCCAAGGCTATCCTGCAGAGTTTACCTGCAGAGGAAGATTCGGTCCGCACTGATGCATATAGGTGTGGTGCACAGTTAATATGCAATGCAAGGCACCCTCGGGATTGGCAGGCGCTTGATGCAGCTAAGCGACGGCTATGGGGGACAACAATAGCTGGTACTAGATCAACCTCGTTCGATCCGTTCGATAATCTTTACCGACTCATCTCTCGTCTCCTTGCTGCATCTTACAAAGCTGCGGATCGCCTCGATGAGGATACTATTTCGACTCTCATAAATGAGGTGTCTCGTTTTTTGTCAAAAACTAATCGGGCTCTCGTCTTCAGATGTCTTATGCAGTTACAACACGGGTTTGGGCCATGGATTCAGGATATAGAAGAGCGATATAATACCAAGCAGCGCTCAATAGTAGCTGAAGCCGTATGTATTGGATTTATCCCTGCGCGAATCCTGCCGACCAGTACTAATGAATGAACCTAGGTCAAACTATTATGGGATCGAATCTGCGACCTCTTTTCTGATAATACTCTGGAGCATTTTCAGCTTGATGCTATTGAGCACCTGCTCTGCTGTGCGTTCAACTCGAAGCATAGATATGTCGTCAATAATGCTGTACTGTTGTGGAATCGTAGCTTTGACAATGCCAGTGAGGTTCATTATCCAGAACAACTCAGAGATGTGCTTGTTTCCCTCCGGCCATATGCTGAGATCACGCTTCCTGGTTTAGACAATGCAACCAGTGAAGCCAGCAACATGGTTCCACTGTTCGTAGAGTCTCAAGATGACTTTGATGTCATGGCCTCCTCGAGCAAGCTTGTCGCAAGAATAAACCATCTGTCATCTTCTAGTTGCTTGGAAACCCCCAAGCCAAAGCAGAGCTCGCACTCCGCTCATAAAAACTCTGGGGATCTACAGAGCCGTTCTAGGTCAGCGAGGTCTACTAGATCAACTAGATCGACTAGATCGACCAGATCAACTACACGTAACAGCAGAACGCCAAAACCACGTCACGAAGATTCCCAAATTCAATTTGCTGCTATCGAGGAATCTTCTCCGTCAAATCGTGCCGTTGAATCTCAGGTCCTAACAGACCGACAGATGGAAGTACGCGAACGACAGCTAGAGAATGCAGCATTATTTCCGTCTATCCAATCCGCCTCTGACAAGGACAAAGAGAGTTCGGGCCCTATCTCTCACCAAGCCTCACCGCACAAATTTGATATGGTTCAATCCCCTATCGCCAATCGATCCGCAACTCCTCGAGCCACTCGCAGTTACGACTATCTGTCTTCAACGCCCACACCTAGGCGTGGGCAGCACTCAATGATCGATGAGGATCATGAGATGACTGACGATCTTCTATCATCTCCACCCGAGCCAAGAAGGAATCTGCTTCCTGAGATGAAGTCACATTCAAGGGATACTCGCATGTTAGATGACATACCAATATCATCGTCACCAATTTCAGCATCCCCTGTCTCAAAAGCACCCCTCGGGCCTGAAATCGAGCAGCCAGAGCCTCAAGAGGGTACCGTGAGTATTGCTGTAGAACCCAGGTCAAGTCAACATATCAACCCTGGTATGCATGACCCTGCCGCAACCATACCTCGCAAGCTTTCTACAGATTACGAACAGGAGCCGTCCCGGGATGGGTCAGTAATTAAACCGATCATTCAACAGTCAGGGACCCCAGCTAGTCTCAATCCTTCAAAAGTTCAAGGAACACCAAAATCAGATGGCGAGGTATTTGTTGATGCATTGACGAGTCCCGCAGCCCAGAAGTTTCCAACTCGTGGTAACGACACGGAGCCGGTGGGCCTTATACGGAACGATGAATGTGCTTTTATAGATCGCTCTTTTGAAATGAGCGACGCTGAAGAGCGCAGTATGGCCCGTCTTGTCATCGAACTTGACTCTAGGAAGTGTGACCCGCTCCCTAACTATGACACGGCTTCACCGGAAAAGGTCCTAAAAGACAAGGATACTGCAGAATGCATCACTGTCCAAACGGAATCTGAATGGGAGCGACAACCGCTCTGTCACAGCCAAAACAGCCAGTCCCCGCCACTCAATACACCTATTATTACCATGGCTGATGACTCTCAATCATCAGATAAGAGGTCCAAGAAGCGGAAAAGGGCCTCTGGCAGGAAACAGAACAACATCGGCAAAAAACGAAAGCATGTACAAGGAGATGGAGAGGAGAATGATCATATAATGGACAGCCAACTACCACTGGCTGGCCAACAAAAGTTATACCAAGAATCCGACTCTGGCCAAACTGAAGTTGGTGAAGCTATCGAGAAAGAGGAACCAACTGTCGGAAATTCGCTTGCAAATTTACCAGGTTCACCCGACCTATCATGCGATCCCGGTAGCCAGTCGGTTATGGAGTCTCTGGATTTGGACGGAGATGGAACGGACTCAGATACCGCCGCAGTGAATCTCCAATTAATTACAGAAGCATCGCAACAATCCGAGGTGGATGGTTATTCACAATATACTGATAGTGATGCTCCTGGGTCTACTACTTCAAGTGACGTCGAAGTTATGGCCCCATGTGATGAGCAAACAGACAATGAATCGGAGTCTAGCCCATCTCGAGAGCATCGCACATCGCCCCAGTTGGAAAAGTCAGCAGCGGAAAGGATTGCAACATCACTGAGAGAAGGGCTTGAAGCACTAAGAACGGCGACATTGTCCCGAGAAGCTGTGTATAAGATTGAAGATATGTTTATGGACATAAAGAAGGAATTGTACGAAGCTGAGAAGAGGAGTCGGCAATAGCGTGCATTGAACATCGGCATATATATAGGAGAATCATGGCAATGGGCTGCGTAAAGGATGGGTACATTAGCTGGGTCTTAGGTCAATGTAATGTACAACCTGTAAGACTAGCAAGCATTGGCGAGGAGTTCAAAGGGATACGATAACAAAATGAGAGCACACTTTTTTGATGCTAAATTTATCTGTATTTTTGAGTGTCTCGACAGAGCATCGGGAGTTTCATTGAGATTCTTCTACATTTTAGTATTGCGATGTAAGACAAGATACCTCTGTAACCCCTAAAAGTTAAAACTATCTTAGTCTTAACCTCATCCGGTCCATTTCTTTTCTCGGTAGCAGCTGGCAGCAAGTAGCCGTCGAGCAATGCAGGGATACCAGACAGCTAGCCTTAGATGCACATGTGAATCAAGTATCGAAGTGTATGTGTATGTACAGTTAGTCATATTAGGTCCCATTGCCGGGATTTCCACATGTGTGAAAAAAAAATCGAAGTAGCGATAGTATATGCATGAAGATGTCAGGACATGACCCCATCAGCCAACTTCCGTTTCCATTCCCATATAATTCACTCACATTCAAACATGACATATAACATATCCCATTCCATCATCGTCCATCATTCCATCATTATCTCGTCCATTTTTTTCATTTGGTTTGTTTCGCGTCCAAGAAGCAGGAGCTTAGACGTAGCTGCAGGTGACGCTGCTGGTTCCCGAGGTGGTGCAGTCGGTCAGGACGGAGCTGCCCTGCTTGATGTCGAGGATGGCGGAGCCCGTGACGCCGACGGTGGAGCCGCTCTTGACGGCCGAGGCGCCGGTGAAGGTGACGGAGTCGAAGTCGGCAAAGGCCACGAGCGAGTCGCCCTCCTCGTAGTCCTCGACGATCCACTCGGCGTCGTACTGGCACAGCTGGTTGCTCTCGCTGCTGAACGAGTGAGATACGCTCTTGCCCGTCGTCAGATTCTCGAGGGTGGCTACACCGGCCTTCTTGGAGGAAGCGACCTGTTGTGGTGGGTTCGCGTCAGTCAAGCGTGGAAGAAAGTTTAATGGGAGGGGAGTGAGCGGGTGTTAAGAGGCTCTGCTCGCGGCTTACCACCGAGATCTGGATCGAGTCACCGGCGCTGACAGGGAAGCCGGAGAAGTCATACTATTGGTACTTGTTATTGAATTGGTCTTTCAAATAAATCAACATATTTGAGATGAACAACTAATCGCCTCAGGATGAGGGATAGGGTTAGGGTTAGGGAAAAAAAGAAAGAAAAAAGCCTCACGCTGTAGTCCGGGTACCATTCATACCAAGCTTCATACGAGACGGAGCCAGAAGAGGTGATAGAGAAGTCCAGACCAGTCTGTAGAATGGCGGTTCCACAGGTGTCTCCGTCAATACCAACCCAGGCCGAAGCAGAGCCGCTCTTGCCGGTATTCTTGGGCGTGGGCACAGTGATGGTGCCGATGACGGAGGTATAGCCGGAAGAGCTCAGCTGTGCGTTTGGGAAACTTGTTAGTCGAGCTCTATGCGTAGATTTTACAAGATCATTCGAGACAAGAGCCCTAAGGCGTTAAGCTGAAATCTTTTTTTTTTTTTTTTGCTAATACGTACCACGGCACCAGCCCAGTTGCTCGAGTACTCGACGTTCTTTGCGGTTCCGTTGACCTCGGCGTAGACACCGTCGTCCTCGGCGGGCTGCTTGAAGCCGGATCGGCGTCCAGCTCGGCGCGCGGCACTACAGTAGCACTCGGGGTTAGCTACCTAGCCTAGGGATATTTTCCGGTCTACGGCCAGCAGCAATCTTGCCATAGATGGTATGACCTAGCTCCGGAGAGAATCGCTGATTCTCTGAAACGTTGACAGAACCAGAAAGGGGTTAACGTCGAGGATCGACTTACTGGTTAGCCCAGCGGGCAGCAGTGCCAGGGGCAGCAAGAGCACTAGTGGCGAAGAGAGCGCCGGCGGCGAGGACAGTAGCAGTCTTCATGGTGAACGAGCTAGAGCTGATGGAGCAACGAGCAAGATGATCAAGGGACTTCTGGGGAGTGGGCTGGGGATGCGGAAAGGATCAACATCTTGGACTGCGGGACAGACCCCTTTATAGACGATCCGATGATCTTGAAGATCAATGCTCCACGAGCCATCTATTGATTCTATCTAGCCGGGTGCCGAACCATGCTGGCGATATGGCCCTGCTTCGGGTGCGTTGGACGGTATGTTCCTCGCTACGCCTTGCTGCTTGTGCTCATAGCAGAATGTAGATTATCATCACCTTCCAAGAAGATATGCTTTACCCGTTCCCCTGATGATGTGTCGAAACCGCGAGAATTGAAGGTCGGATGACTCTAACCGATTCCAGCAAGACACCCGACGAGAGATTCAGGACCAAGTGCCTTGGCGGTTGTGATAGATTGTTGTCATAGCTGCAACTGGTGGTGTGCACGGTTGCCTCGACGGGTTCACCGCAAGGAGTCTTGAGTGGTATAGATGGCCCCAAGCCAAATGGGAAGGTCGTATTGAGGGCTGCCTTATCGGCAGTCGTAGAATCTCCTCTTATTCAGGCCGTTGGAGGGAGTGTTACATACAGATACCCGCCTCTGGGACCCCTGGGGTCAGAGCTAGAGCCGCGGCCAAGCATACCAAGACAAGTCCCAAGAAACACCAAGGATACCAAGCAACGCCTCTGCTAGTCAAAAGCTGTGATGGCGGTTGAATTAAGCTTTGCCGAGTTACTGCCAAGAAAGAATAACCTGGGGAAGCTGCTTGCACTCTTCTGTACTAGTATAATGGTGTATACTACCTATATTCCTACTATATAGCTGTTCTCTAGAAATGTGTAGAGAGACTATTTTCATAAAGGAACTGACCGTTTAGGGAAGCTCATCAGCGAACTTCACCAACCAGTGGATAACCCTCAATCGGGGTCAATACCTATAACTTTAACCCGACATCCTTGCCAGCATTCAAAGGAATCCTTCCTATATGTCGGCACCTTATCATTACCTCCAACGTAGCATAATCTCCATTAGACTAATCAATGTCGCATGAACTACGGCAGTCCGAACAGGGGAGGAATAAACAAGGTAGCGACCGGGCATCGGGAAGAGGTGCCAGATATTGGTGGGAAATCAAAGCGTTGCTTACTTACAGTATTTCTTATCACCCAATGGGGAGTAGAAACAAAAACCCTCTAAACATGCTATCTACCGGAGACTCGAGTAGAGGAGATAGTGGATATCAAAGGATTCGGCAGAAACAAAGAGGATCGGCGCATTATGTGCATGATTAGGCAGCTGGTCCTCTACTAAGTCCATGTTGGTGGGTTAGGTACATAGGTAGTCCAAGGAAGAGCCCGTCGGGTTGTGGGATCAAACTTCCGCTTTCCTTCTAGCCTAGATATATAGCACAGAAACTAACGGTATATACTATATCTGTAACTTTGAGAAAGAGGAACAACTCAACATTTCAGCTAAACTGCGCAACGCGCCGCCCCCCGCATACGCTATAGGCAATGCGTAGCTATCGTATACGGATGATAAAGTAACACTTCTCTACAACAGGTGAGCTGATCGATATCTTCAACCCGCCTTCCTCATTCTCTCATATGTGATGCTGGACTCCATGTGCTTATCTACGCGCACCTTGGAGTTACTTGCCGCGGTCAACATTCTCCAAAAAGAATCTGATCGACTCGTGATGGTTGGCCAAAACCATAACAAGCTGTGCGCTGTATATTTTCCCATGCGGTGCTCTCCGACCATTAGATCTTTCTCAGGAGTATACTTAAAGTAAAGCATATGAGGAAGGAGTAAAGTTGACGATGTTGCAATAGATATCAATAATTCGCTCATCCTTGTTAATAATTGCCGCTATGTGCTTGGCATTTGGGGTTTCCCAGGAGAGTTTAGGACTAAACGTCAGTTGCATATTTAGCCTAGCGTATGAGGACTTTTTAGAACTTCGCTGAAGGATAAAGATTGAGAATAATTCATGAACCTAAAACAAGAAACTTTTATTATACTCAAGAAACTTATTTACATAGATGTTATTACCGTTGTGGCTACATAGCCAATAATATTAAATGTAATTGTTTGAATAGCCCTAAAACCCACCAGCTGTGTCAAACTCTGCCTCCCAAATAGAGGATGTTTTCGCGTATAGCGGTAGTTAATTCGCCATGGCCCGTGTAAACGTAGAGAACTGTCTGGGGCCAGGACTCCACGTGAGGAACCGGAAGATAAATGACATCACCCCTACGAATATGGCCGGAGGTGAGCAATGTAGTCAGCGCAGGAAGAGCAGAGGCTGTGTAATGTATATCTATGGTGAAGGTTAGCTTGGCAGGCTAATGTAAGATGTATATATCTGCAGGGCTGTTGAAACAACAGGGTGCAGCAGATTGTAATATATGCTCGACGTGAAGTACATGGAATATTATGTAACCATCCGCTGGTGGAAAACAGCAATCAAGGTTGACACGAATAGACGGGAAGAACACCTACGAATAGGAATTGTCTTTGGGTCACGGATCAGTTTATCATAATCTGTGGAACGCGACGTGATCTTGGAAGGCCGCTCAGCTGGTGACGGGGATGCTCCCTGTAGGAATTATAAGTTAGACATTATTATTGACATTAACGACTCGCCTCTGCCTTGAAATTTGGAAGCGCATGGAAACATCATAAAACATGGCGAAGGTGTGACATGAAAGAACCAGCAGCGCGTACCGTACTTGGACGTCTACTATTTGATGACCACTTTGCGGGGACTGGCAAGGGTTTGCGACTAGCTCTGGATGGCGACACGATTTGGTGAGACGTCTCTCTCGACTTTGTAGAGGCAGTCGCCCTTAGCTCATCAATGTCAAGATTTCGTTGAATTAGAAAAGTTTGTCTTCCTGGAGCCTTAGGTCGAATGATGGCCCTAAGTGTAAGTCGCGATGGCATCTCTGACTTCGTCGGCTCGCCTTCCCAATATGGGCGCGAATCCTCACCAGCGGGGTTGTTATTTCGGCGTATAGAACGTGCGACAACAAAGGCGTCGGCTGTTCTTATGTTGCCATAGTCTTCCTGGGGTCGGAAATCATGGTTTTCTTTGACCTTCGGTAGACTGCCTTGCGCAGCGGATGGAGACTGAGGCGACAGGCATTTTTCAGCATCTGTGAGATGGACACTGGCCTGTTCAAGCTTGGATACCAGTGGTGATTGTCCTTCGATGGATACAAACGACTTGGGGCTAATTGCGCTTGAGGGGCTGACTTTGTGGCTGAGACTATCAAGCAGGGCTCTGTCTTTCTTTCGCATGAGTCTCTCATATGAGGTTGGATATATGGGACTTGGAAGACTGGCTGCCGACATGGGAGACGGTGACAGCAATGGCGCTTGAGCGGCGCGAAAAGCTGTCGACGACCGTCTGCTGGTGCTCTGGTGGTTGGTCCATAGAGGCGCGAGAGTAGGCCGCGCGGACGCGTTCATATTAGTTGCCATTGAAACAGCAAGCAAAGAAAGGGAAAAGTGATTGACTGGAAACGAAAGCGGTTTTTTCTAGTCCAAGTAAATATCTGAACGTCACAATCACGGTTGGCAACAGGACTAAAAATGGATCTACTGAACACCGTTGGGTCTCTATGATATTAAAGGCTTTAAAGTCAATGCAAAGGGTGCGCACTCTCATCTCAAGGGGGTGAAAGAAAGGGGGGTACAAAATCGAGTCAAAGAATATCAAGGCATCTCGATGTCCAACCCAAGTGTCACGACAACGAAACATCTTGACTGAATCGGCGGCCGATACCTGAAGAAGGTGTGGAAGAGCATAGAGATCTGACGAACTTGCGCAAGACACATAAGGGACAAAGACAAAGAGAATATCTGTCATGAAGATGCTGTACTAGGTTGCGTGAAAGAATCGAGGGTTCAGGCGGGCACGGAAGACAATCAAGCGCCTCGTAATTCCAACTCGCCTCCTCGATATCGACGGCCGGTTTGACAAAGACGACGGGATTGCCACGCCGCCTCGGGTGATACCGTTATCGCTGGTCTAGAGTGTCTGTGCCTGAGACTATGAGCCTGTCTTTGTCAAGTCAATTTTAAGAATTGATATCGTCAAACTGGATTACATTTCTGAGTATCTCAGTATGATAACCGATAGGTGATAGAGAGGGTTTGTAGTCTTGCGAAACCTGGCAAAAGGGTGGTTGATTCATGGTACATGGCTCGCTTGAGATGATTGCATGTCGTGAGGCGGTTGGCCACAGAGCGATACTTGGGGAAAGCTATAGCTGTGGGAAGTCTAGAGTGCATCAAAAGTAATGATATACTGTTTTTGTAATTCTGCCCTTGACACACGAACGAAGAAAAATGAAAGAAAAGATTTGAACAGTAGGTGCACTCAACATGAAGGGAGGTTGTTTATGATTGAGCGCTACGGGTATAACTTACCTAGGCACAGTAGGCGTGCCTTAGGTAGCCTTACAGCCAAAAATCTCACCTACGAGGCACACTATTCCCCAGTGCCAAGTCGCCATTATGCCCCACCCTCTCTGCCACTAGGTGTTAGTACGTTCCTTGTAAGGACAGCTAAGAGCTAAGAGCTACTTAGGTATCATCCCACCATACATTGTCCAAGCTTCCTCTTCAACAACTCATATCAGATCTCATAAGCTTGAAGCTCTGGCCAGATCGAATGCTACCCGCTTCGTTTCGACCTGCCTCAGGCTTTGTCGTCCTTGTCGCAATGCTCTTTTCTCATCATTAAACCATAGGCACCCCTCCCTCCCTAATATTGCGCCGCCATATTCGTCGCAATGGCTGCCGACGCGACGAGCTACAAGCAGCAGAAAGAGGACTTCGTGTCCAACCTCTCAGGCGGTCCCATCTCCGAGATCAACTATGTAGTGGCAGTTGGACCTGTACGCTCTGGCTCCTATGCACACGGCCGCGCGACCAATCATCGAGCTAATGTACGAGAGAATCGCAGGTCGCATTCATCCTCTGGTCTGTCCTCCAATCTCGACAGTCCTTCTTCAAGCCGTACAAGCCACTGAGCTTCCTCGTCGACCTCTTCCTCAACGTTCTCGGCCCCTTACTCGCCCTGACCCTTTATTCGAACACACCGTTGCTGCTCTCCGGCCTGTTCTTTGTGCCCGCCATCTTTGTCTACGGCCTCCAACCCAATCCTGCCTTGGTGAAGAAGAAGAAGCCCAAGCTCCCTCCAGCCGCGCAAGCCCAGAACAGGTCCTCTAGTGCTCTGACGACCTTGTCCACGAAGCCGTTCCTGACGACGTACCGCGGTTCGTTGCTGGTACTGACCTGCCTCGCTATATTAGCCGTTGATTTCAGGATATTTCCTCGCCGCTTTGCCAAGGTCGAAACCTGGGGCACGTCCTTGATGGACTTGGGTGTCGGATCGTTTGTCTTCTCGGCCGGTGTCGTCGCTGCTCGGCCGTTGCTGAAAGAGCGAGCCGAAAATCGGACTGCTCCTTTATCTCAGCGCCTAATCCACTCCATGCGACACTCCTTGCCGCTTCTTGTCCTGGGTGTTGTGCGCCTTATCAGCGTCAAGGGGCTCGACTACGCCGAACATGTGACTGAGTATGGTGTTCACTGGAACTTTTTCTTCACGCTTGGATTCCTGCCTCCTTTCGTTGCTATATCCCAATCTGTGCTCAAGGTGATACCGTCCTATGCCGCCCTGGCTATCATTTTAGGTATTGCATACCAGGTTATACTGGAGAGCACATCTCTCAAAGCCTTCATCCTTACTGCGCCACGGACAGGTCTATTTTCTATGAACAGGGAAGGAATTTGCAGCTTCGTGGGCTACCTGGCCATCTTTCTAACCGGGCAAGATCTGGGGATGTTCATTTTGCCAAGAAAGTTAAATCCCAGTCACAACGCCAACAATGCTGCCCAGCGAACTACTCTTCTGGTGAGGATGAGTGCCTGGGCTTCTGCCTGGACACTTTTCTACTTCTTTGCGACCAATTTCAAATATGGCGCTGGTTTGGATGTTTCTCGACGTTTGGCCAACTTACCGTACATCCTCTGGATTGCTGCCTTCAATACGGCACAACTAACGGCTTGTTGTATCATAGAAACAATCTTCTTCCCGGCTTTCTATGATTCTACTGACACCAAAACTGAGCAGGAGGCGTACAATGCTGCTACGAGCACAGTCCTCCGAGCTTACAACCGGAATGGACTGGCCCTGTTTCTCATTGCGAACCTGTTAACTGGATTAGTCAATATGACCGTGCCCACATTAGATGTAGGATTAGCTGCCAGCATGGGAATCTTAGTTGGATATGCTACTGTTCTCACGACCGCCGCTGTTGCATTAGACTCTTGGAATTTGTCTATTAAACTATAGCCTTTTACAATCCTATCAAAATATTCATGTCGGCTGTTCCACGCTGACATTTTCACCGTTGAAACTCTTTGTCAGCCAAGTACTATGCAATATTAGGAACTCGGCACGAGAGCCTGTGCTGACTCATTATGGCGGATTGTGGCGGTGCGACTTAATGTTGACTGCCCAGGTGGGTGGTATATTTAATACTACCTAGTGCTTTACAATTTAAAAGGCCTCCATCTTGTCCGCTGCATGTTTGGCGAGCTGACGAAGTCTATCATCAATACCATCCGTACTCGAGAGCTCCCATAGTCTCTGCTTCCAGAAATCCCATCTTGCCTCGCTGTAACCCCTCTCTCCCGGTCGCAACCATTTGCAACCAACTTCTAGTGTACCACAGACAGCTGCTCGAGCGTAGCGCTCTTCGCACAGTTTGCGCAGGGCCCGCGGTGCGAGGCGGAGCCAGATGGCGGCCGCTTCGAGGTAGACGCAACGCTGGTCGGCAAAGTCGTCTGCCCAGGATATCTCCAGGCCGTCGATGAGCGCGGAGGAGGCAAGGAAGGCCATCAGTGAGGGTTTGCTGGTTTGTTCGAGGAACATGGCTCCGAACGTGGTCGCCCCCAGGAGACCCGGCCCTTGTTCAATCCAGTCCCCTTGGTATTCATCGTGAGATCTGGTTTCTTGCGTTGTGGTATGTTAGCGTCTCAAAACATGATGTGTTGCGGTTCGGGTCGGCCTACTTATGCCATATATCCGGAATATGATGGCGAGCTCGGGCAGCTCGGTCCATGCCGTCTGACCGTTCAGTTGGACAGGCGCTCGTGAGTCCGTGTTCACGACCTCACCGGCTTGTTCAATTGCACGCACGAAGTCCCCGAGTCTGTGCGAAACGTCCTCATCACTGCCGATGGCCTTGACTGCGCGACACAGGACGACCCAGTTGGTGGGTAGGATTTCGGGGTCGGTGTGAAGGAGAGGCTCGTAGAGAGAGCAGATCTCATACGCCCCTGTTGTAGGGTCGGTCTGCCCTTCTGACACGGACTGAACAATGTTGATTGTCTCTTGTGCATGCTGGTCCTGAAGCCGGTTGTCTTGCTGCGCTTCTTGTGCCCAGGTCGAGTCTGCCATGGTGCATGCTAGTGATACCTATTGATGCAATGTTGCTAAGTGGTGATAAAGGACGTTGATGATGTGAAAGTATGAGTCAGGAGAGGGCGGATGCTGCTGCTATGCCGTTTGAAAGAATGGAATAAATATCTAAGCAAATTCTGGGATCTAGGGTGCGAGTTCGACATGAACAACGGGTCGGAATGGAGCATCTAGAATGATGTCAAGCACATCAGGTTGAATACTTACCCTCTTAACAACACGGCGTAGATCAATTACGCCTGAAGGGACTACTGTGCCTCTAGAAGGATGCATATGGTTCTGTACGTTGGTGGCGGCGAGCTTCATCTTTTCTAATAACCAGATTTGACAAACAGATCCTGCAGTCAGGCGGCGGAATGCAATTGAGAACAGCTATTCAGTCATTGCGTCATATTACATCGCCTCATAACAAACTTCATATAACAAGGGCTGGTTTTAGGGCTTGGAATTGACTTTATTTAGAATACAATAATCTGGTATGGCTGCCTAAGACCTTGACCATTCGGATTCTCCTCCGTTCAGGTGGCTTGGCTACGAAGCTATATACAACTCTGGACACTAGGGTAAACCTCCGACCTCGGCGCTTATGTCTCAGTTAAGCGAGGGCTGAATAGCCTCACGTAGGAAATCACGAAGAATATCAGTAATAGACGGGAAGACGCGTTCAGAGGGTCCGAAACTTGCAGCCTCGTATTCGGTACGTGTGACAGATGACGTTCATGCAACCATCGAGTTGTTGTTTGATGCCTATCCTCATTTTAACGGTCACGCTCATGTGTGGTTGTATTTTGGGCTGATACCAGCTTCATCCTTCATCTAGATACTGATCTAGGGCGGTCTGTGGTAGTAGTTCTATAAGGAGTTTCTTTTTCCCCTTTACCGAGGCGACAGACTAAATTTGAAAGTCCAGTTAGAAAAAGACTTGCCAGGCAATATCCTACGTGGTTTATTTTAGGGTAAACTGGGATGACATACTTCTTCGATGGAATCTTTCATCATGTAACGAATTGTTAGTACAGGGCGGCGCTGGCCCATTCTATGCACCCTAGACAAAGCTTGTTCCTCGATGGCGGGATTCCATTGGGGTTCGAGAAGATGGGCCCGAGATGCGGCCGTTAGATCGAGCCTGGTTTCTGTCAGTTTTGGGTGGCTGGGTATTGTATATCTGCTAAGGAAACTCACCCAACACCACCACAGGAAATAGACACAAGGATCACCTTGATACCCTCGTCTTCTCTAAACTCCTGAATCGCCCGCTCTCTGCTCAACAAAGAGTCGGATCCGTCGATACGCACACAGCGGATTCCAGCCGCGGCAAGGGATCTCTGAGCCAGTGTGAGACTACTCGTCCAGAAAGAAAACACGACGCTAAGGTTGATGTGTAAGTTGTTCAACTTTCTTCGTTAACGAATACCTGGAACTTACTTTTTTTCCCGTGGGAAGCTTAGTATTTCTTTGACTAGCGAGCGAATCTTGCTTGTTTCGACAGGATGAAAATTGGCTAGTGGTTGTTCATCTCTGGCTTCCTGGACTACCTTGAGTGGCAGTGGGCGAAGCACACAAGAAGATTCCTTGCAGCAGGAGAATCCCGAGGTCGTCTGATAGTTACCCAGCTCCGCACAACTGCCGCAGTATAATTTACAGCATGCAGAGTAGTAAACGAATGGCGAGGAGTCCGCGTTATTATGTGAGATGGGAATGTCAATAATTTGACCACACTCCTTACACCCCGTGTTCCCCAATGCGACTTTCGAAATAACTGCAGTATTGACTGAGACTTCGCTTTCAGGTGTGGTCACACTAGTCTGCCAACTCACGGTAGGAGCAGTTATCAAACACACACCAAGGTTGCAATATTGTCGGAGCTTATTGATTAGCTGGATCGCACTCATTGACGAATGTGCCTCAGAGGAATATGAAGCCCCATGACTAGGTGACTTCCGCAATGAGTTCTCAATGTTTTGATACTCTCGCCTCTCCTCAAGAGAGAACTCTACTGTTTTGATGCAATCTTGTCGATCAGGGAGTGAAATGATGCTCATAGGGCGTCGGATCATAATTGGATGACAGAGCGCCTTCAGTCTCCTGGCACCCTCTTCTGTGTGCCCCTTCCGAAAGAACTCGATAATGTCTTCGTCGAACGACTTGGCGCTGTCATACGGTGCAAAACGGAGAAATCTTAGAAGTCCCCCGATATCCGCGAAACTGTTTTGAATAGGCGTACCTGTGACTGCCCAGCGAGAAATACCCCTCAGTTCCGAGAGGGCGGAAGAAGTAGCTGTCTTATTTCTGATAATATGTGCTTAATGGATTCAGTCAGTCATGATGAGGAAATTGAAAGGGCAATGAAGAGAAATTCATAATCAGACCTTCGTCGAGGATGATCCTGCGCCACTGATGCCCGAAAATAATGCTGTCGCTTTTGCATTTATACTTGTATTCTGCCTGGACAGTTTGGTAGGTAGTAAGCACCACGTCAGGGTACGTCGAATTCAAATCGCGAACGAGCCGGCTTTTCCTGTGGTGCCTACCCCAGGACAATGTGGAGGGATGCAAATGACTACGGATATACTATTAGAGAACAGTCGAGTTGACGGAAAAGCGAAAAATGAAGTCCTACTAGTTCAACTGGTACTCCCAGACGCTGATAACTGGCTTTGATGTCAGCGCTAAGATTAGGAGTCAGGATCGCTCAACCACTTACGAGACAAAGGTACCACGACAAGTGTAGAAATGGGAGAACTAGCAGTTGAGGCAGATTGATATTCCTGCGGCTGCCGCTGTAACTCTCGGTCGGCCGCGATGAGGGATATCATTTCGAGCGTCTTACCGAGACCCATCTCGTCGGCAAGAACCCCCCCATTCCAATTGGGCGGGGGGGCATCTTGATAAGAACCAGTTATGACGTTAAAGTAACTGTATTCATTAGGTTAATATCGAATGTTTGAGGCGATGGACTTACGTTGAAGACTCATCTATCAGCTTTTTATTTTCCCAGATATGCTTCATCTTCTTCGGGCCCTCGCGATCAATAAAAAAGCGCAGGGCCTGCTTTTGGTGTCTATGGAATATAATATGAGTTATCGCGGGGTACATGACGTCATGTAGCGTAACAACTTACCGATGAAGCTCGGTCTTCAATGCGGCCGGCTGGGGCCACTCAGGTAAGTCCCCTGTCGTCTCGAGGGCCTGTAGAGAGTTTGACAAGAAAAATTCAGGGTGGCCCGGCTCTGGACTACATAGCTCGAACGTCATCCTCGGTGTCTCGAAGAGTGTCGACAGACAATGCGGATTCTTGTAAGGCACGTTATGCTCGCAGCTGAAAGGATCTTGAAGGACATAATCGCACCGATCCAGAAAATCCCCAACATCGTCGCTCAGATCTTTCGGTCCGTATATTATGGCAGAAGCTAGTCCGGCTGGCCTTGCCGCCCTCTTCCTGTAGCTCTTGCCTGCAACAGTCTTAAGCATGAACTGGATCTCTATATCGTCTCCGTTACGAAAACCGAATAGACACTTCATAGCTCTATCTTCGAGCTTTCCCACGCAGGCCCCATCCGAACTTCGTTGTACGATTCCATTCTCGTTGAAGCATGCCGGAACAAGTATGGGGCTGTCTATAATGGCGGCGGTCGGAATAGATATAATTGGCAGGTTTTCGAGCTGCAACACACAGATGATCAGTCTCGGTTGACAGGAAGTAATACAAATTCGAAAATTCCTCGTACCATTCCGTAGCAAACAAGATCCGGGTTCACTGAGTCGTTGATCCCTGTAACTGTCGTGTCGATGGCATGGGAAGCAGCTGCATCCGTGCGAACGTTGAACACTCCACATTCGCGACCGATATCTTTCATAGAGAGGGCTAAGGAACTTAGAATATCCAATGCGGTTGCTGTGATCTCGGGGTGATCGAGTCGTCGTCGTTTCCTCTGATGCCCGTTGTCCATGTCGCGCCATACCCCTTTCAGAATGTACTTATAGGACGGGTATGGTCGAGCCAAAACGGGTCCGAGGCAACACGCAAACAGAGTCTTCAGCTATTGATTTCAAATATAGTTGACGATGTATCGTAAAAGTACTTGGTGTTATGCGCGAAAGCACAATGGAGTGGCCAGCCAGAGCCGACCGACCACTCAACCCCAACCAATGTCACCGCCACATGCATAGCCCCCAAATAGGCTTTCGCAAGGCAAACTGTTATGGATATTTCTCATCATCGCCCTCTCTCGCTGACTCGCTGACTCGCTTGCATACGGGGGGGGGGGGGGGGGGGGGGTTGCCCACTGGTTTTTGGATGTAGAACCACCAAAAAAATAGGTTTAAAAGATAAAAATGTTGGGGCCCCGCCACAAAGCGGACCCGGGTGTTATTTTTA
>MU279341.1:119692-160957 GCA_022385695.1 Xylaria arbuscula
GCCCGCCCCCCCGCCCCCCCCCCCCCCCCCCCCCCCCCCCCCCCCCGCCCCCCCCCCCCCCCCCCCCCCCCCCCCCCCCCCCCCACTCCCACTCTGTATTCGATGTAGAACGAGCACAATCATAGGTTTCAAATCTTAACATGATGTCTGCCGCGCACTCAGCAGAAGCGGCTTTGATTATTACAGAAGCTATGGAGCGGTTCAGAAATTCAGTAAGCTCGGAGGATCGTGGGCAGATCGAGGGCACGGAGTTGAAGGATGTGGTTAATGCCTTGCTGCGTATCCAGCAAGACCTTCAACAAAGGCGCGAGAACCGGAACCTGCGCAAATTGTATCCGTTCGTTCAAGGACTAGAACGGTATTCCGGGGCTATTGATGTTCTCAGCAATGGTCTGAGTCCCTATCTACCCTGGATATGGGTCAGAGAATTCTTTCCCAAAAGTTCTTTCGAAATGTGAGCTAAAAAATCACATAGGCACCGATTAAACTGATGTTGCGAGTATGGCCACCCTCCCCTACTCCGTGCTGTGCATTCCCACTAACTACTGTTGACTGGGGGAAGATAACATCAGACTATCTCAACGCATTTGACAAGCTTATTGATGCTTATGGACGCATCGCCGAAACTATGCCTAGGCTCAGGAACCTTGGCGACGCATTCAAAAATAACCCTACACTTCTTACGAAGCTAGCTCTCTACTACGCCGAGGTACTTGAATTCCACCGCCGAGCTTACAAGTTCGTCAGAAGAAAATGTAGGTAAATGGCTAGCCTTTGGTTTTCCCCTATAGCTGACTCATAAATTAGCATGGAAGTTCTTCTTCAAGACCACATGGGCCGGCTTTGACTTTCGGTTCAACTCTATACTCGCCAGTATGGCAAAATACAGCGAGGCCATCGACCAAGAGGCCAGTACAATCGATATCATCGAGGCCAAACAATGGCGTGAGAAATTGTCATCGCAAGTGGCCACTCAAGAGAAAGACCGACAGGAACGAAACCGGCAATCTGTCATCGCTTGGCTCGCTCTTGAAAATCTTCCGCAAGATGACAATCGAGAAAAGCTGTTGAGAGATTGCCTAGAAGGGAGCTGCGACTGGGTATTGAAGCAGGAAAAAGTGGCTTCATGGATTAAAGTAGACTCCCAGTCGCCGGTAGTCTGGCTTCACGGCAAACCGGGTGCAGGCAAGTTCGTCGATATCGATTTAAATCCATATTGTATTAACCACTGCTACTAGGAAAGAGCGTAATTTGCGCCAGCCTGATCGATCTGATGCAAGAGAGTAGCATCACTACTCTCTTCTACTTTTGCAAATACTATCAAGCCGATACGTCGTCAAAAATTCTAAAGACATTAGTGCTAAGGATTATAGAGAGTAGCCCCGACCTAGCAGCCATAGCGTACACGGAGTTCGTCCAGAAGTATCACGAGCCTTCGCTCAAGATCCTCCGCACTATGCTCACGGGTTCCGGTGACAAGCAGGGCTTGTTGCACGGGATTCCAGCCTGTCGCATCGTGGTCGACGGACTTGATGAGTGCGACGCAAAAGAACAAAAGTACATCGTCGAGGATCTCCTCCAGCTTCTTTCACTTAACTCCAAGGATTGCAACTGTAAATTACTGATGAGTAGTCGCGATGTCCCCGAAATAGCTCGGGCCATACGGAGAAAAAGGAGGAATATAGGTGTGGTTTCGCTATCCAACGAAAATCATTCTGTAAACAATACAATTAGGTCATTCACAGAGTGCCGACTCAGAGATCTGGCGGAGGAAAAGGAATCTCTGCAGATAGGAGACAAACTTGTCGAGGAAATGGTGGAAATCATGATCAATAAGGCTGAAGGTACCATCATATTCTGTTTTGGTCACCAGCTCTCAATCACAAGCTAACATTCGAAGGCATGTTTCTATGGGCCAGATTGGTCCTTGATTCTATCTCAGACGTGGATAGCGTAAAGGAACTCCACGCCGCCATCACGTCAATGCCTAGCGAGCTGCCTCAGCTGTACGCTAGAATCCTTGAAGCTCTATGCCCAACCGATCGAGACGGCAGGAGGAGCAAAGTAATGAGCATTTTGGCGTGGCTCGTGTTCGCTAGGCGCCCCCTCAAACGCCATGAGCTCCTTCACGGCGTGAGCATTACACCCGAAACTCCCGTTCTAGATAAATGGAACTTATTAGACGGAAGCGTCATCGATAAGTGCAAACCACTCGTGGAAGAACTTGCAGATGGCAATATTGCATTAATACACTTTACTGTTGAAGAGTGAGTCTTTCTGGAAACTTGCAGACTTAAAATGGCTCATGTAAGCTGATCGATTCCCTGAAGATACCTTCGGACACAGCGTCTCGACCCCGACATCTGGGAAGAGAAAATAGCCTTCACCTGCGTGACCCTGCTGAAGGACAGTCTTTGTCTACTCGACCCCAAATTCCCCCGCATCAACCAACTGATGCGAATCTTAAGCGGGTCATGCGCACTTCTGCTCTATGCAATCGACTTTTGGCTCGACCACGTCCTGGTCTGTGCAAGCATTACACGCCTCACCGAAGAGTCTCCATTGGCGAACGCTCTAGACTTGCTTGAACAACATCATAAACGATTGTGTTCAAATTTAAGACCTAATTCCTCTAGTAAAGCTAGTCTCAGTACGATCGTCTCGATTGATAGCCGTTTGGAGGCTGTATCGCACCTTTCGATTTATTTTTTAGGCGTTTCTATCCTCACATTTCGGGCAAAGTGCAAGGACGAATCTGCCAATAATGGCCAAGGTAAATCCATCATTTTCATTCAATACTCACTCGCATCTTAAACATTATACCCTTTGGAGAGGCTGGTGAGCTGACTTTCACGGTTTAGAATTCGAAGAGCTAGTCTTAGAGCGAGACTCGACTCTCTTCAGCATGTTATCTCAGAGATTCCATCAAAGGGTAAACCAGCTTCTGTCGGGCTCTTCTATCAGCAACGTCATCTCCCAGGATCAACTAGATTGTTTTCGGAACCAGTATACACAATTCTCCTTCCACTGTCGCTTCGCGCCATGCACAAAGGCATCTCTTGGATTCGACTCAGAGACTGCCAGGGCGTCGCACGAACAATTACATGTTAGGCGTCTATTCTGCAACAGGCCAAATTGTTCCAGAGGTCGAATTGGCTTCCGGCACCAGAGAGAATTGAATGTTCATGAGCGCACATACCATGAACAAGGAAGTATCTTGGTACCGCCAAGGGTGAGAAAGGCGCTCGACAGTCAGACACCAACGATTGAGCAAAGGGCTATATTCTACGACGGTGGATCGTTTTCGCTAGAGGAGATTGTCGATTTTGCTTCACTTGCTACAACGCAACAAGCTGCAGTGAAATATAATTTGATAGCGTTCAATGCCGATGCAATCGATAAAGCTCTGGCAAAATGGAGATCTTCTCGGTTGCGATCGGACGATATCGCTCTTCTACTAAACGAAAAACTAACTTCCAGTTTAAATGTCAGTTTGGTGCACACATTCGAACACAATAGTCCTGTGTCTTGTGCGAACATTAGTCCCAACGATCGTCTCGTCGCGACAGGGTGCAACAAATTAGTCCGAGTATTCGATACCCGAACCGGGGAGGAAAAATATACTTTTGATGCCAATCCATCCAAGTCCCCTAAATTAAATTATGTTCGATCCATTCACTTCAGCGGCAACGGTGATTTTCTCACTGCAGGATCGGAGGATGGGTACGTGACAGTGAGTAACGCTCTAAACAAGTTAAGCAATGCATGAATGGCTAATCTTTGAGGTTACTAAGTTTTGGTGTCTTCAAGGCTTTGGAAGGCAGGTCATGGCATTTAAGGGACATGAAGGTCCTATTTATGCCCTCAATGTCGCGGCCGATGGCTATACTACCGCCACTGGCAGTAATCACACCGTTAAGTTGTGGGATCTTCGAGATACAACGAGATCAGAAGCAGAAATGAAATTTAGCATCGAAATTTCATCTGAACAAGTCATAGATATTGCCTTCTCACCTGATTCCCGATATATTGCTATCAGCTGTCGAGTCAGTTTTGTTGACATCCGGAGTAGCGAAACGGGCGGCTTGCTGCATCGATTGAAAACCCACGAAGACGACATTTATAATGTTCGGTTTTCTCCAGACGGTCAGACCCTTATTGGTGCTAGTGGAGATTCAACGGTCAAAACTTGGGATATTGCTGAAATAGAGAACAAAATTTCACTGTTGCCCAATAAACAACTGAGCCTCCACCGTGTAGGTTCAATTCATCATCGACTCAGACTTTTAAAACTAACTAATACGTGTACTAGGATTTCGTGTTTTGTAGTGTAATGACCTTGGATGGTCGTTGGATTCTATCTGGTTCAAGAGATAAAACCGTCCTCTTCTGGGATGCGGAGACTGGCGAGCCTCATCTAGTAATGGAAGGGCACACCGATACCGTTCTCAAGTTGGCCATAGGACATTCATCTCGCATCTTTGTCACAGCCGGTATGGACAGTAGAGCTAGAGTTTGGTCATACAGTGGATGAAGATGCTACGCCAATGTGGCCAACCGCCTCCACATCGCGGGAAATCAAGACCCTTTCCACACATAAATATATATGCACAGATGGTAACTAGATGTTCAAATAAATTGTCTCCTAGTGTCTTTAACGGATTCTCAATAAGGTATTTGTCGCATTTGGAACCGCCCAGCAGCTTCTCACTCAACTCCCTGCGCCACACGGTCCATCACCTTGGCAGCACCCACGTGTCCACGCTATAGACATATAGGTCACCGAGATGCGAAGTAGGTAATGCGGGGCCACGCGCATCGCAAAGGTGAGCATAAGAAGTAAGATTGCCTCCCGTAAGCCATCTCGTTGTCCATCACCTCTGTTATACATAAGTATACCAGCGAGCAACACTTACAGACGGAGACGACCGAAATCAAGAGCGAATGCGCTGTATTAGTTCCGCTCCACTTAGCTTACACAGGACACGAGTTCGAATACCCAAGTATAAGAAAGAATGCTGCATCTTTTCCGTCAGCGCTTCGGCGCCAGTAAGGAGTCGCCGGGGAACGATACGGAGAAGAAGGTCGATGATAACCCGCCACCTTCGTATAAAGACAGCCAAGACGCTTCCTTGCGGGAGGTGTTGCAAGGCGCCAAGACAGTTCTACCGCTCCTATGGCCATCAACATCAACAGCCACACCATCCCAGGGAAGCGAAATTAAGCAAAACTCTGAGAGCAAAAAACCAAGTCTAAACACCCAAGAAGAAGAAGTCATACAAGCTCTCGAATACCTGGCCATGGCACCATGCGACGGCCGTCCATTCCTGGACCGCATACGTCAGTTCTCAGATTTCCACTTCGCGCCGCACATAGCAAGCAAGGAGACTCCAGCAGCGCTACATCAAGACACCAGTTCCGAGGCTGAGCAAATGGAACCCGTCCCCATACAAGAGCAACAGCTCGAATTCCTAAGGACAATCAAGGCACCACGGGAGAGTGCGGCTCTCGTGCTCTGCGGTCGCGTGCTTGGGGACTATTACGCAGGACTAGGACACGTGGACTCGGGCCTCGACATCTCAGAGCTGCGGGAGAGCAAATCCCCCACTGCCAGCGGGAATAGCAGCAGCAGCAGAGAAAAACAGACGAACAGGGTAGATGAAGAATCATCAACAAGAGCAACACCAAAGATAAAGACTCAAATAACGCAAATCGCAACCTGTGTAGCAGAAGGGTGTGGCTGCGGCGACTTTGACGAAGCAGTCCCGCCAGCGCAAACTAATCCCAACCAAAAGACATCAGCCCCTCCGCGCTGCGGCTGCGGCCACGCGCGACCAGCGCACTCCTCGACGGCGACGGGGATATCGCGACTACTGCGCCGGTATACGAACTGGGAGACCGAATCCTACAGGGCGCTAGGCTACCACGCATCGAGCGGTAACCGAAAGCAGCGCGTCGTCGATATCAGGATGTGCGCTAAGACGAGCTGTCCATGTCCGGACTACGATAACGGGCGACGGACAGGTCGGTGCGCGCGTTGTGGGCATTACGATGAGGTCCATGTCGCCCCTGTCGACGCTGCGCGGGAGAAACAACAGGAGGAGGACGACTCACTGCGAAAAAGAAAAGGGGGGAAGGAAAAGGGTAAGGGGAAGAATGGATTATCATCGGGTCCTGATTCGCTACGGAAGAGAGCGGAATGGGAATTAAGTTGGATTTTGATCGAGAATGCATATCTACTGCTCAACAAAATCGCACTGTCATCGCATGACGAGGAAAGCTGAGGTCATCTAATGATATACTACCCTATATAGTGTCCATCGGATTTGACGAAAAAGCAGTGATGGGGATAGATGGTAGACTTGCTTGCTTCATTGCTCGTAATCGCTGTATTGAACCAGTGCGAGATATTTTCCGCGGACAGGAGAGAAATGTAAGTAAAGTAGCCCATCATCTCTTGCCTCGGAGATTCTCGTCCAGAACTAACAGTTTTCTGTAAAAGCCTTCAGGTATATCTGCCTATCTCGCTGTCTCATGAGAAAAAGATGACCGCCGTCCACCTTTCCAAACGTTGCTCATAATCTACCCATTCTCGCTAGGCGAGCGGCCTTACCATGCAGCTAGTACGAAATCGTCTGGGCGCCGTTGAGAACGTCTCCCGTCTCAAGAGCGGTCCAACCACGCACAGAACCAGCTTCAATGCAGATCATGTTCTTGAAGCCATCCTTGGGCTCGAAATCGCCTATGCCGGCTGCTTTCTCCGTCCAGGGGTTCCACACCACAACATCCTTAAGGTTGTCACGTACGAGACTGAAAGCGGTTGAACCACCTTCAGTCACAACAATGGGCGACGATGGATCCTTAGCCGGGGTGTAGACGCGGTCGGTTTCACCAGTGATGGTGACAGCGCCGGACTGTAACTTCGTCTTGGCACCATCTACCTTGTCAATATACTCTGAATCTTCGAGGCCAGTGACTTCGACTTTGGTGATATCCTATATAAGGGAGATGATATCAGCAACTAATAAGTCTCTCCGGCCCTCCGCGGTAGCGGAACTTCCGTCATTTGAACTTACATTGATTCGAAGATACGTGTGTAGCAAGACCTGGCATTCAAAGGGCTCTTTCCCATCATTTGTAATGACGATGCCGGTGGTCAAGCCTTCGGGAGTCAAGGTGACGCTGTAGATAGCGGAGAATGTGTAGGGCCATAGCGTTTTAGATTTATCGTCGAGCGTTGCAGACGATAGACCAAAGTCAAGCTTTACGGAGGCGTCGGAGTGGCTGGTCGACGACGTCGACTCTGAAGATGACTTTCCAAGAAATTCCCACTTCGAGTTGCGAGCAAAGCCGTGTTGTGGGAGTTTGGTGGTGGCTGCATGGTCGGGTGCTGTGCCGAAGACCTATTTCACACACAGTTCGCAATGATTAGCTGAGGCTCTTTTTGCTTTCAGTTAATGGCGCATCGCCTCCTCTTTCATCCCCTACGCCTCTGCCCACTTACAGGAAAGACGAGAGGAATACCGCCTCTCACGGCCTTGGATCCGTCAAGCTTGGCAGCCTCGGAAACCCACAGTTTCTCGTTTCCAGCTCGGTCCTTCCAGCTGGTGACAGTAGCACCGAAAAGGAGCACCTCTACGCTCTCGCCTGTGGGGAGGACCGCCGAGACGCGCGAGTTAGCATGTGAGATGTTGACCTGTGGTTGAGGCGGTAGGCCCGGAGTGCTGGCTAGCGCAGCGGGCTTGTTGGGTCTGTCTACCATGATTGCAGGTCGGTTGGCCTTTATTGACGTGAGGGGAAATCGATAAGTGGAAGACCAAGGCGTGGAAAAGTCAAGTGGAAGAAACGGGGGAAAGGTGAGGTGAGACAACAGTGTAGAGATAAAATGTCAGATGGTTCTTATTAAGCGGCTTCCTTTCTCCGAAGCTGCAGTATATTTCAAAAGAGTAGGACCCCCACAAGTAGCGTGAGGCTATTCCAATAAAGCGATCGTCCACCAGTGTTCACTTGCGTAGGGCGTGCTGCAGAGTGGAATCTGGAATCTGCAGGATAGGGAGAATGGAGATGGAGACCAAGATCGGCTAAGAGGGGGAGGACGGAGCGGGGGGACCTGAAGCTGGCAGAAGATGGCGGGGTAGCTTGCGCCGGACCAACCCTGCATCAGTGCTAGCACCTCACTAATAGACCTGTAACAGCCGTTGTGGGGACGCGGGAGATGTTTCATCTCTCGGCTTAACGTGAGACCCTGGAGGTACTTTGATAGGCCTCATGCATAACACTACCGGTACATACCTCCCTACATATGGAAATGCACAGGTATGTGGTATGATTAGAAGCCGTGCGATAATATAATATTAGATAGTTTACCAAGACTTATGATGCTTATCGCAAATAGCAGAGCTTCATCTTTGACGTCCAAACTTCACTAAGGGATCCAATTTACTATGACATCATTTTACATCACTGGGGCCGGTCAACGTATCTCAGATCAGAGTGCCCTGAAACTTGAGGGCCTTTTGAATCTGAGGTAATATTGATAGAGGTATCGCCTAGGCTCATCAGCCAATCTTCATACAGTGAGCAAATAGAAACGATTATCAAACTGGCTTATCTGGTGTATAAAGAGCATATTTTGTTGTAGGAACGCTCGAAGCCATACAAGTACCATCTTAACAAAGGTAGCAGATCACGTTTCTTGTTTTCAACACCCTATTGGTTACTGAATAGCCTTTCAGAGTAAGAATTGGTTCAAACCAGTGCCTGATACCCGATAGGATGCTGCTTGGCGAAGTATGCGCGAATGTCTCTGTTACATGGTGCGCAATTGAACACAACAACCTTAGCTTACCCCTCCCATAAGAAAAAATTAAACATCCTGGGATTGAGCTATCATACCTTAGATTCAGCAACATGAGACTTAAACCCCTAGGCCAGGAGACAAATGCTGACTAATGTACTAGAACGGCATCACATTAAGGAAAGCAGCAGATAGCATGTAAGTATTTGACATATTTGATTTGTATATCACAAACACGATGTTCTCAGTTTGATACCAGGGGTTTTCTATGTGACTTGACAACTCCGGCCGTCGGCATAAGATTTACCCGGCCAGTGACACAACACCAGGGTATCGACAGGATCGGCCACCGAGCTAGGCGAATTATGTAACAATAGGTAGCAGCAGCATGGAAAAGTGGTCGCAAAGGTGGTAGGTAGTCGACGTGTTTACAGATTTTACCGCTATATAGTTGAAACTGTCCCAAAAGTTCCGCCAACGCTTTCCAAGGTATTTCGGGATAATGGAATAAAACATCTATGATTTAAGATAAGATCCCCTTCTCCTGAAGTTCCTGGCACTGGGTTGGGTGCTTAGAACCAGAACTAAGATACCGTGATGCAAACGACGAGATCACAAATGAAACAGTGTTTTATCATAATAATAAATAGATCTATCGCTCTGGAAGACTATACAAAGGTGCGGAAGAATATTGGAAGGACTGAAGCAGTGGTTGTAGATGATGACGATGCGAATAAAAGAATTCACCATTGAGCACTACAGATTGTTTAGTCCATGCGAAGATGGCGTAGGTAAAGACACCAGAAAGGCAAACGCATCCGTTCACCGTAGACACCTATTTTATGTATGTAATGATTGCTATTGTTTGGGCCACAAAAGAAATCATGCGTCTCGACTATCTAGCATGTGGCGTCGCGGGCGCACCGCGGTTCTCCTTGGTTCAGCGGGGGGTTTGGTGCAACGTTGATAGCTGATTCGATTCGCTCAGCAAGCATAGAGATGGATGGTTCTAGTCGTCCAGGCTGTTGCAATCAGCTGCAGGGCCCCCATAACAAATCCGAGCCACTGGGCTTCCGATCGCCTCGGCCGCATATTCGCCTATGCCTGACGCAATGCAATGCATGATCATACCCAGCAGTGCGGCAGCCTCAATTCGGGAACCCAGATATCCGGGCTGGTACTGGATCACGCCGACAGATCGAGACTCTGGTTCGTGGAATATGCAGATCAATGATAACAGAGGAATCGGCCGAAGACACCATGGCTAGGTTTTGGTAGCGCAAGCTCCCATAAGGTGTGATAAAGATTTCTGAAGAGTCTGGGTTCACAGTACTTGGGCTATGAGTGTGGGAGACGATTCAGGGGCACAACTACAGTGTAGTTATTCGACACAACTATTTTGGCAAACCCTTGAGGCCCGAAGCAGATATGAACATCAAAGTATTATTTCCGTCTTCATTAAAATAGTATCATGAAAAAGATATGTTACAACCAAAGCCTTAGTTGAATATGTTCAAGCCGAATATCGTTCACTAAGCGTTTTGGGCAGCCTCAACAATAACCTCTGCGGTAATGTCAGGCTGGCTTAAAAACGGACTGTGTCCTGCCGTGCAACGCCGCGTTTTCATTCTCGGGATATCTGCCACCATCTGCTCCTGGCTTTGGACTGGGACTGCTTTGTCCCCCTCACATAACAGGTACGTCATGGGGATTCTGATATCGTTGGCGCAGAACCACAAGGGCTCTTCGAACGAGCGCTGCGACTGATAATTCTTCCCCACATCGGCTATCAGCTCTTTCGCCTCGTCTGGAGGCAAGTCGCTATAATAAAGTTCTGCGGCCCCTGGCACGACTTTCATGGAGCAAGGTATCTGAGCATGTCAAGTTAGTGCTAGCATTTTTTGAGCCATGATAGAGTTGTTACTGACCCTCTTGAATGACTCTGCCTTGATCGTCCACTCGCTGTAATCTCCGCCATTAGTCGAAAGCAGAGAGGATCCGCGCTTGGCAATAGGGAATGCGCAGATGTACACCACTGCACTAAAGCCTCCCTGGAGCCCACGAGATTGTCGGTCAGCGACGCTCTGGCCCTCGACTGATGCGGTGGCGACGACGCCACCGTAGGAATGGCCTACGATGACGGCCTGCCGGCCTTGGTCGAAAAGGGGAAGGACAATGTCGTGGACCACCGCCACATCAACACGCCACGAGTAGTCCACAGGCTCGGGCCCAACCACTGTAAGCAACCTTGGTGCGTAGACCTCGTACCCGGCTGCTTCTAACCGCTGCTTGACTTTTTTCCACACAGCTGGGAGATGCCAAGCACCATGTATCAAGATTATGACGGGTTTCGAAGTGGGTTTCGTTGCTACGTTCTTTGGTTGGGTTACATTCTGGTGCTGGCGAGATGTAGGGGGTAATTGGGATACATTGTTTCTCTCTTTGAGCAACCGCCTGAAGAGCCACGGTAGAGAAAACTTCGAGAGGCCGTAGAGTCTCATCGTGAGAAGATGGAGGCAGAATAATTCTGACAGTAAATGACGGAGGAAACATTTGTACGCAGATATGGTCTTCTAGCTGTTAGTTATATAATCATAGTTCACTTCTCGTACTAGTGCTTCGCTGAAAGCGTCGAGTCAATATCATGGTAGACTAGTTCATGTGTAATCACACTGTGCCCAATGGATGCTGTCCACGTCCAGCCTGTCTTTGAACCTATATGCGGGCGCACCGCATTATGCTAGGTCGATCCTCGAATGGTAACTTGGGGGTCAACCATGTAGGCGGGATCGAACCAATATGGCAAACGAGCTGCCACAGCCGCCAATGATCTGCCTCGCAGACCACGTGGTCGCTCCCATTCCATGGTTATGGTGGCTCACATCAGAAGTGGAGCTACACATCACGAACCATCGTCAGCTCTTATCCGTATGTCACAGTAGCCATAGACCACTAACATCCTCAAGATCTTATCTTCCCAAGGTTCTGGGATCACATGAAACTAAGCCACCCTCTCTGCCATAGCACAGGACCGTGGTCCAAGAGTCGCTATAATAGCTATTAGTACGACCAACCCGCTCGCGTTTTTTCTTGCTCTGGTCGACGGTTAGGTTTTCATAAAACCACGTATGTAAGGCTTCCATTCTGTCATTATAACGGCGCTTGTATTCACTTTCTGGGACATGACCGTGAGGCGAAACTTCATGCCGGTATCAAAGTATCTCTTAGAGTTACTCTAACGGCGGGCGGACAAAGACAGTACATAGCTTGTTGGGGTGAGAAATTGGGGAGTACCTTGCTTGTCATGGCTTGTAGCTCAGTCTTAGAGTCTCATAGAAATCTTGCCGCATAAGTTCTGCATCCTGATCTTCTCTGTATGCAAATGAAACTGATATTTATCTATTTTTCCAATATAGATTGTGCTGATACTGATTACCTTGGGTGAAAAGATAGTAGTATATTTTGGTCTACAAACTCGTCTGTACATTTCACCATATGCTTTGAGGGCTTAATGGTCTCTCTACAACTGTAATTTCTACCTCTCCGTTTCAACAGTGGAAGGTTAAAAGCGTCATTTACAGTAAGACTTATCTGGCGCCTGATCCCCCACCTACTTGCTCGTCTGTAAAGGGGGTGAGAACAAAGAAAATACGGAACGCATTTTGATTCGCAACAACCTTAGTGAAGCCTCCACCCACACCATTCCTATACGTTAGGAGAAAAGTTGTTCTCCTAGGGTCCATAAATATTTCATTGTTGGTCCTGGTCATGATTCCGAGCCTTTTGGTAAAATGATCGTTTGACAGTAATACGGGAGGATTACAAGCTCCTATACGCTATCTACGGTTAACCTATGATTCTAGGTCTTTTTAAGGGAGGAAAAAACGAATGGGATTAAATAATTGAATAAAAATCGGGTAGTTGAGGTTGAATATTGCAAGTCATATCCATCTAGCAACCATCCAACTAAAACGTCACATACCAAAATTTGGAGGCCCGAGGGCAAACCAAAGAGAATTATTTCTCTCACTTGTGTTCGCTCTATCGAGCTCTGGTAGTTCCAAAACGGCAGACTCACATGCCTCGGGACTTCCTCATTGGGATAATTGCCAAAGTCCAAGTGTATTAGCTATTCCAGTGGTCACGCCGTCACTGTAAGTTGGAACGCAGCCTCCTCGACGCCTCATGGCTCAGCTTTGACCACGACCAATCACACCTTCCCGGAAAACTCGGATATAGCCAAGTACGTTGGTAAGACATGCCACAGATCAGAACGATCTATAATTGGATAGAACGTTGCGCTATACGTGGACTATCAGCACTAAGCTAAAACAAAACCATGAACTTCAATAGTGTTATCACGGCCGCAAGGGAGGGGTGGTAAGTAATGTGCTCGGTGGTGCTCACCGGATGCGGGAAGATGGCGCCCTCGCTTAAAAAGAAATTGGAGCGGCGTTATGGCAGTGACCCAAAGCCGTGGTTTCAATAATCTGTTTCCCATGGCGTTTTGTACGTCTCTTTTCGGACCTCGGCAACGACACCATGTCTCAAAGCGTTCACCGACAAGTAATCCCAATGTAAAGGGGCTCTAACGAAATAGGCGGCTATATCAATTCTTTTGCTGTTTCTTGGTCGCGTTATTCGTATTCTGCTTAGTGAGAGGACACTGTTTGGATTATTCCCATTATGGCCAATGTATTTCAACCATGATAAAATGTAGAGATGAATTGAAATGATTCGTAGAATTTGGAGTATCATAACGCGACTGTCTCAAGAAGCAAGACAAACACATCTAGAGTTCGGTAGGCGAGAGCCTTCTAACGGGGCGGAAAGCCATAATGCGGTCAAGGAGAGTGGCCCTGCTAATGTAGAAAGAAACCAGAAAGGCCAGAGATGTTGAAATAGAACTTCGATTGACATTAATCAGTCACTTTCATTTATGCTGGCGTTCAGTCAGCTGGTAAAGGGGTATGGTAAGCTTTGTGTAATTTTAGTGTTTTTCCTCTCTTCGGCTTCAAAAACATATCACCCCTCAACCAAGCTCAGAATCCAAGATGTGCAATGAATGGGACGAACCCCTCTTAGATTCAATCTTTACTTATTACAAGTGGTTATATATTCTACAGTCCGCATGAAAATACTACCCAATTGCCCTCGAAACCATGTACATCATTTCAATATCTCTAATCTCGAACAGGGGCGCAAGTTTCTCCCAAAATTTATTACCGGATTATCCAACTCCCGTTTCATTCATCAGGGAAAGAGCAACGTAAATAGTACACGACGGGATTTCAGGTCAACCAGTCAGCAATTCATGATTATAGTAGAAATTGGTGTTATACGTACTGGCTATCACACCGAGCCTTCAGACCGCGCCTCGTATACATCATAAGGAAAACACATTCTCGTTACAAAATCAAGTAGCTTGAGGTATGTTGAACTAGATACACATACCCTGAAATTTCTCACGTGTGTCGTGGCCTGGTGTCTAATGAGGACATCGTGGACACATGAACGGCAGCCGTTACTGAGAATTTTGTGCGGTTAAATGTTTGATCGCGCGCTAGATCCAAATGAATAACGCATATGGGGTATTCAAAAGCTGCTTCACAGCAAGCTTACCAAGCGCGCTTAATCACGTGTCATGAGGATGTAATTGGAGAGATAGACTGGTGCCTACACTGATGCATGATCTGACCTGACCTGAATGAAGGCACCCTCGCCATTGACGCGAAAATAGTAGCCTTAAGAGTCTATTTAACGGTAAACTGAGGCAGCCCGGGGGATGACTATGAGTCGCAGGGAATCTAGCTAGTGATACAATGGTGATACCCCATCACAAGACTGTTGCGCGGACCAACGATCTCGAAACTATTTCGATGAGACTTATCAGGGCCTCTAATCTTTAAAGAATGGTGCTTTAGCAAGGGCTGTTGCTTGAATTTCCCATACTTTCTTTCCAAGGCGCACAAGAGTAGCACCAAAATCCTCAAGGACCTCATTGACATCTGGTTCGAGAGATACGGATAGACGCTCAAAATCGGATTCAGTATCAAAATTGGCCGACTTCCAAAGCTGTTTCCATGTCCGCACAGCTCGGATGGCGTCTTCGTGTTGCGGTTGAATGTTGGAAGCCACTATATAGCATGACCCGCGTTTAGCGTAGGCTTTTCTCGGTTTAAAGACCTTGACTTTGGAGAATCTGGAGAGTGTTCGTAATAGTATAACGGAATTCCAAGCTTCGACCTTATGAATTAGGATCAACATGCTCCCTCCAGGTTTCATGTGCTCAACGGCAATTGCCAGCTGTGTCAAGACCAAACGAGTTGCCTCTCCACTCTGTCTATGTGGCGCTCGATGATGTGTTCTAAGCACTTGTCCATCACAAATGGCAAGATCGAAGACATCTTCAGGGGAAAACTTCTTGGGAAGGAATTCGTGAGCCTCTGGATGCGACGGGGGAATATAATCGACTCCCATGTCCGCTGCTAGCATTAGTGATGTCGACAAGTTCAATAGTGAGGTCTGGGTTGGGCGGAATAAGAACTTCGTGTCCGCCTTTGTCAGATGGAAGACTGAAGGCACGAGCTCGGGATCCAGGGCTATGTTCCATGGCAAGATATAGGAAAGCCCCAGGCGCCATGCACATGTCGAGAATCTTCGGCGGCTCATGATTTGATGTACGAACATCGAAGATCCTAGTAGCATTATGAATTTCTCGGCCAACACGCTTCATCAATTCGAGGAAGAACTGAGCTTGCTCATCGCTAGGAGAGTCTGCAACTTGTCGCTGTTTGGCAAAGTATTGGTCGCCTTCTGGGTTATTCCATCCCTGGTGCAGTAAACAGTCACTAAATAATCCTCAAGAATATGATGCTTCTCGTGACTATAATTACCTCTTCTCTCAATGCGCTCAATTTCTGAAAAGCCGGGACTGTCTCCAGGAGGTAGCGTTTGATTTGGCCGCCCCCTCGCACAACTACTGGGCCATCGGAACCAATCGTGCCTACGTCGTGGGAATTCGTCTGATCTGGGCTCTGAGAAGACACGCGTGTATGCGTGA
Source organism: Xylaria arbuscula (assembly GCA_022385695.1). Lineage (NCBI taxonomy): Eukaryota > Fungi > Ascomycota > Sordariomycetes > Xylariales > Xylariaceae > Xylaria > Xylaria arbuscula. Next base: position 135,553 of record MU279341.1, read on the forward strand.
AGGCGTCATCCATTTTTGGCTCTGATGGAAATGCCATGACGAAGTTGAAGAACAAAAGCAACTAACTCTGAGAGTAAGAAGCTCCGGGCCGTAGTTATAGGCCAGGGCGGCCGTACTGCGTGCTATCCTAGAGCTAAGTTCAAACGAATGCTCAAGACTGGTAGATGTATCACACTGAAATGGTTTGAAGGGCTGTCCTGGGACATGACGCATCAGAACAAGGGAAAGAAACGGCTATCTGCATTAGACGCTACATCAATTGGCCACTCATAAGCCGACGTGATAATCTTGTTTTTTGTTTATAACTTCGTTTATGCCATGGACATGCGCTATCTCAATGTCGGGCAATATTGAACCCTTTGTTGAAGAAAAGGTGTGTTGGTATTTCACCAGTGGCATCAAAGTCGATGGTCTGATATGTTAGCTTTTAAGGGCACCACTGTCACTTCCGCTGTTTCTTTTGAAACGTCGCGGTTGAGCGAGAAGTTACTTCAACGAGATATCCGAAACAGAAGTAATATTGGCACTTCCTCTAGATACGCATTTACAGTCTGACAGAAAGTATGAGCCAGGTTACCAACCACGCCACGTCAGAAACCCGATTGCAAACGCTGGTCGCAGAGGCTGGCTGCAAACGCCGAATGGCAAACAAGGTTGGGGCCGCCGCTCATTACCGATGTAAGGCACCCGCGGTTTGCTCCAAGGGACGGGCTTGGCGTCAAGAGCATTGGTGGGATTTGGCGTGATGAAGAAGCGAAAGCTAGGTTGGTCGTGTATGTTGGTCCAAAGCTCTCTGTTACCCCAGTCAAGCATACCTCATGAACAGCCCAAGATGCATATTCAACACCGCCACAATTTCTGTCTACCTAAAGCCACAGCATTATTAATACGAACTCTGATCTAACCCCTATCCAGATTGCCTCCCTTTTAAAGATTCACATACCAACCGCTTAATACTATCAAGGAATATACATAACTTACTACTATGGAATATAGATACCTACCCTGCAATGCCATCACTAAATGATGCTCAAGATTGCTGAGACTCAGACTCCGCAAGTTTTCCGAGCATTTACTGGCATACGCATGAAATGAGACTTGCCCCTGATGCAACAGGAGGCATAGGAATTAGAATTGATCTTGATGCGAAACTTTGTCATTGTTTTACCCTTTAAATGTGCTCCTACATTATGAATGCAGCTATTTAGAAGAGCTTGATTGTCGAAGGAAAGAATGATGTGCATCACAGGGAGTGTGTACAATTCCACATATCCTATACGAGTGCTTGGAATAACACCGGTCTCCAGGGCAATGTAGCATATCATTGAGTAACGGAAACAAGCCCTTGTAATACTGGAGTACTATATAACATCTTTCTGGGGTTTTGCCCGATGCTACCCTGGTTTGCCTTGGAGTTACTGGTGGACATGTACTAGGCAACACGTTCGATCGTACGTCGCACATGTACTCCAGCACAGCTAGCAGCAATTGATAGGTATAGAATAGACTCCCTTCACTATGGATAGATGGCACAGCTTATACAGATGCCCTGAGCTCATATTCCGCTGTCGTGTTAGTGGACGGCATACGACGCTTGTTTTGCGGCACAGTCTAAACTTGGATTCACCAACATGTCAACAAATGCCGAATCCGAAATTTGTGCATATCTACATAGAATGAGTACTACCTACACCTAATTATCTTCGACCCCAAGCTGTAGTATTGTTCTTCTTCATATTTGCGACTTGGGGCATCTGTGTTTCGCTCCTTGTGAACTATACTCTAGTATAGCGATCATGCTTCGGCGTGCTTTAGACCGTCATGTCTTCTCGAAGCGTCCTTCCTGTAGCTGACGAACATGTACAGGTCACCTCTAAAAGCAAGGGAGTATCTGATCCTGCGAAAATCATGCTTGGATAATCCTTCTTCAAACAATCCGACTTATGCCTTGCTTCAGACAACCCAGGATTGGTGTGAGCCGTGTGTAGTATACCTTAAATATGACTCCTGGCGGGTGTAACCGTATTCAAGATTGTTTGCCATCTTCTAGGATTCCAAGAAAATGCTGCGAGAGCTGCCTCGTCTATATAGACCCAGCTTGTAGAGCGTATCTCAGAGATTTTATGCTCTTTTCTCTTCTCGTTATTGAAGAATACTCTGAGAGGTATGAGGAACTACTAGACGGAAGTGTAGACTTGAGATTCAGTTACTTTAGACGACAAGATCACATTCAACTACATTATCAGTAGTCTTCATCTTGACTCTGTCTATTCCAAGTTCAACATGCCTCTAGTTTAACTTCACAGCATGAATAATCCAAATGAGCACAACAGGCGCTGGTCCGGACACCATGACGTCCGCCACCATGATGTTGGCCACCATAGCTCCTACTCCCACTACGGTTATCAACAGGGGAGCGGCAACAATGGGGCGCCTTATAACTCCGCATCAGAAAGGCAGTTGCAAGCCCAGAACCACGGAACCGGATTCAGTGCTCCTCTATGGAACCTGCTCTCACCCTATATGGCTCTAGAACTACCTGCTCTCACCTATAACCTCGTTTCATACCACCTCCCTTCTCCCAGATACCTATTTCCTGAATTATTTGTCAATACGCCCAGAATCCCACGAGAACATCTCGTCCCCAACTATCATTATCTACCCGCCCCCAGAGCAAGTCCGGCTGCTCCGCCATTGCAAGAAGTGACTAGACCTCCCAATACGAGAAGGCTTCTGAAAATAGCACCCAGGCCCAACCCACCCCCTTACATGCCCCCTGAAAGATTCGCACGCGTCAATAGAATCCTCCAGACACCGGCCGATCCCCCTCCAACAACCGTGGGTTCGCGTTCTACGTCATCGATGCCAGAAGTGCGGTCCTATGTGCGCAACGGGCAAGCATGGGATGTTGTGCATACAACAGGATGGAGATTCTATTGCCCTCGATGTAGAACTGTCACAGCTCAGAAAACTGCACGTTCTATGGTGCATTGTTCCAGCTGCGCTGTGGTCTGGATATTGGAATAGGGGGTTGAAGAACTTCGCAACCCAACCGTCGGCTGAGGCTTATACCGTTCACGAGGGCGAATGTCCCGTCTCGCTATCTCATCGTTTCAGATATTTCCAAAGGTGAACGCATTAGAAATCTCTAAAACAATTCCCGGTTCTCTGCGAACGCATTGATCTTTTAGCTGTGACCCTCTTCTCATCTCTGTGATGGTTTACGCTTAGTACACAATGATCGTAAAAAGGGCTAAAGAGGACTGGCGACCTCTAGTGGCAGCACATGGACACTGGATGAGATCCGAGCGAGTGTAAAAAAAGAAAAAGGGTTGGTGTTGCAAATCCTCTATCAAAGACTTTGCTCAACTTAGCTATCAATTTCATGTTACAATCTTAGTACTGTCTCCGGTACACTATCTTCTAAGACAATCAATAAATCCATCACAAGCTAGAAAGACGTCTTCTAAAAAGCTCCGACATTCATGATATCCAGTATAATATTAGGTGTAAATGACCCAGTCCATGTCAAGCGGGTTAGTCTCTAGAGTGAAGTTGGGTCACCGGAGGGTAGCAGCTAGGTCGTAGTATGGGTTAAGGGCTCAATGTCATTTATCCCTGACCTTCTCTTTCTCTTAGAGAGGGAGAGTCGGTCCTTTATATAGACGGAATGCTAGTTATCTCCACTTTCTAAGATCCTTCTCACCACCTGTGACCCTAGTACCTGACAGTCCAGCTGAATTGAATTATATAGATTAGTAGTCCTTGGATTTCATTACTTAATGGTTCTTGTTAGGTGTCGGTACGTCGTAGTTCCAAGCGTAGGTAGATCTCGGAATTGTCAATATCTACCAACAATATAACGAATATCTAACGTGTTCGTTCTAAAACGGCTACACCCTGACACCGTAAGGACAAGTTTTATTCTGCCGATAGCACGCAATGAAAGTCACAAATTCGGTATTGAACATCGTTGCTTTCCAAAAGCTTCGATTCTCGTAATAATTCTCTATGGAAGTAAGAATAAACGCTTAACTCAAACCTTTCAAAAGTGATAGTAACCGACCAAGATTATACTTCAACGCGCGTTTGCCAAAACACTCACATTACTTGCATGGGCAATGAGAAACTTGCAGCATGTTAAGGCAAACTTGCATGCCTTCGTCCACCCTTCATCATTCGTAATTCCTAGCCTGATACTGAAATGTCCAATCCTGTCCTCCCCTATCTTATCGCCTTCGATTTTGTAAGGCAACTCCAGAGGAGTACTGGAATATGCGTGGGGCCCGCTTGCTTTGGTCTGTTCGTGCACAGAGGCTCCCAATTGCCTGACCAGTTCCAGGAAAGCTACCATACCCTTATCGAAGCTCCGGTTCCACAGCATTTGTAAAGGGAGATCCCCTGTGCAGTACAAATCAAACACGCTCTTCTTAGGAGCTGGAGGCGGACCGATCCTATGGGCGCCCACCCGGCTTGAAGAGGGCGACACATGTTCGTATTTTATAATCTTGGAGGTTGACCCCATTGGCAGGGGTTCGTAGCCATCGAATTTGCATCCAAGTTTGTCAGCCACGGTGACAATAAGTAAGAGTGCTTGGCCCCAGGCTGCATTGATCTCGGGCCAATCAACGGGTTTGGAAGATAACCTCCCTAACCTGAGGCCATTTATCGTGGCGAAATTGCCGTCATGATGTATGGAGAAAGTGTCGTTGTAAACATTTGCACGTTGGAGTTTCCCAAGGAGTTGGGAGTCGTGGTCGAATTTGGAGTTGATGCTGTCCCTCTCGTTTTGGAACTCGGTAAGCTTCGAGGCAAAGGCATTGCGCTCCCGCCAGAATTCTTCCTCTTCGACGTCGAGTTTCCGAGACTCGTCTTCGAGAGCTAGTATCTCATCATCCAAGGCTGCCTTTTCCTTTTCCAGTTTCAAGAGTTCAGTCATCGACTCTTGCTCTTCTCTCTTAGCCTGGGCGAGGAGACGTTCCGACTCGGCCACATCTTCGTCGGTGGGGACATCGGCTTGAACCTGCTTCAGATAGCTAGCGTAGGCATCTCGTTCGCGGACGCTAGATTCCAATCTCTTCTGCAGACCATCCACGAGCATCTCGGTGCATTCGACACAGACTGGATGGTCGATATCGGAGCGGGCCGACAGAATCTCGAACAGCCTATTTATGCGCTCCGCCTCGTGCGGCTGAGCGGTCCTGCCATCGGAGCGCTGGCCCATCGAGAAGGATGATCGGCGCTGCTGGTTGGAACTTGGCTGGTCGTGAGGGGTCGTCAGTCTCGGTGGAGCAACTTGGGACTCTGTCAGGAGCACGAATGACATGGAGGAACTGTCGCGAGCATGTCCGTCGCCGCGCGCGCCGCTGCTTTGTTTCTTGAAGGTCGGCGGGCCGGCGTTCTGGGAAGCTCGATCGTAGAGGGCTCGGCGTTCAGATTCTTGGGGGTAAGAGGGTCGCGCGGTATGCGAGCGTTTTGGTTGCTGCTGGGCTGAAGAGGCTACAGGAGGAACGACAGTGTCAGCATTGCAAGAGGCCGAAAAGTCAGAGGAGAATCAGAGGAGAGTCAGAGGGATGACGAACCGACCAAGAGGTCAAAGGCAGCCGGATTCAAGTCGACCAACGATCCATCCAGCTTCAGCGGCGCTCGGCACTTCTGGCAATACATGGCGTGCCTGATTTGAAAGTGGCAGCACGGGGTGTCCCATGCTGCGCATCTAATCAGCGCCAATAAACTGTCTTTCGCAAACGAATGCGATAAACTTTGATGTGGACAGCAAGGTACCTCTGCCCCGGGGTATAAGTTGATGTAAACTGTAGGTAGTTCTCTAGGCTAACTTTACATGAGCATGGCATTGTATGTAGGTACGTCATGTGCTAGTGTAGGGGTTGGTACACTACATCTTAGCAGTGGGCTGAGTGGGGCGTTTCAAGTTACTGTACTTAAGTAATCACTTCTTGTAATATGGAGAGCAAAGTCGAGGTACTTGCAACAGGGTCAGGTGCAGACGCGCGCCTGACGCGTCCGGGTGTGGGCCTACCTAAAACAGCTTAATTGGTAGCATGTACCTCGGGTACACAGATAAAGACTAAGATGCGATAGTTGCCGCGCGAACCTAATTGGCCCGCCTTTCGCATTGTCAACAAATTGCATTGTATCAAAGCCCCTCCCAGTCAAGGGTTGCCCGCCATATTCATACTCAGCAGCCCTCTGCGAAATGGGAAGCGACATGCCATCGCAGTCAAATACAAAATGGAGCCCCCCTCGAAACGATTGAAGCTCGGCGCGTCTCGCTACGGCGCCGAAGAGGAAGAAGACGAAGACGAGCTGTCTATGACGCCCGCCCAGTTCGACTTCACGCAGGACCCCATGTACCAGCTCGACAAAGGACGCGCGAAGGCTGCTACGAGACTTAAATCCACCTTTGAAGACATCTTCGAGAAATATGGTAAAGAGTTCGACGGCGACGACGACGTCATCAACTTCTATACCGACGAGATCGAGGTCGACAATGGCCATGTCCAGTCTTTGGTGCCTCGGAAGGACGGCGCCTCAGACGGTTCAGTGTCCGGCGATGAGGAAGACCGAATCTTGAACGGAAAGAATTCAAGTGGTCAACGACAAAAGTCGGGGTCCAAATCGCTCATACCCGCCAGCTATGCCGCACACAACCAGAGGCTGCAGTTCCACTCTTCATGGAATCAACATCCTGGGTTAGGTGCAGCCCGGTTATCATCTCTTGCCTTCCCTTCTCCCTACGGATCCCCTCCCCCTTTCGATTTACGGCTCTCTACTCTTGGCAACGGCTCTGTCGATCCAGTTTGGCAAGCCCCTGACTTGCCTGTTCAACCCCGCCACCATCAATATGGGCCGTTCAATGGGATAGCGGGGGGGCAATTTAGCTCTTTCGGCAGACTACCTAAGCTCGCTCCAAAGAGACGTGTGAATACCAAGTCCTTTCGACGCATCACCTCTATTCCTTCCAAAGCCAACACTGGCGGAACAGAAGAGGAAGACGATGTTCTACTTGGGAGGAGTACGCAGCCACCCAGTTCACAAGACCGCGAAAAAGTTCACGGGCCAGCTACCTCTGGACCTAGTTCAGACCAACCGTGTGAGAACTCCGATCAGCTGCCGTCATTCCTTGAGCTTGATCTAAGTGAGGATGAGCTGGACACAAGGTCCGATGACACAAGAGGGGAAGAAGTTGAAAATACAAGCACGAAGCCTGTAGCAATGGCTACTGTCTTGGCATCTCATCAGTCACCCGGAAAGGATAAAGATGAAAATATCCAGCGCGATCAACCCGCCAAAGGCCTACATGGTCTATCTCCTTCGCATCGCAAAAGGGGGCGACTAAAGAAATTAGAAATTCGCAGACCTTCTGACATTCTGAACAAAGAGTCCAGCAATGAGAATCGCACACTGCAGCCAAATGAAAGGAGGATTGAAATCATAATCCCGATAATGAAGCGCCTCCCTTCAATAGAAACGGAGCAACCCGCCGAAGGTACGGCACTGGCGGTTGACAAGAATCCACAAGCATTCGACGTGGAACGAAGAGCATCTGCTAATGAAGACATCGAGGTCACAACTTCTCAGGATACTCTACCTACCTCGCAATCATCAGATAATCATGAAGATGTAGTGCACCAGTCACCTGCAAGCTCGACTGAAGATCCAGAGCACGCTACTAGTCTTTCGAAATTCAAGGATTCACAGGAACATGCATACCTTCTCAGCACAGACGATTTGTCGCACACTGAAGACGGTCGGGAAAGCACGTGCATTGAACCTAGCAGAGAGTCGGAATTTTCTCTATTGGGGATGGATAGCTTTGCAGATGACAATCCGTACTGTATTTCCGAAATAGGACACCAATTGGATTGCGACAACGAAGGCGACAGTATATCCCCAGACCAACAGTTCTCGTCAATTGCAAATAATCATGACCCGGCAGAGCTATCAGCGCAACCAGCACCCATAACGGAAGTTTTGAGCGATAACGTGCTAGACCATCTGACGGAAATGTCTGAATTGTCTACTACGGAAGGTATGGTTCTCGAAATGGCCAAATCTCAAGAGCCGCAAAGCTCGGACTCCGAAACAGAAGATATTGCCCGAGATCAGCCGAGTCTTCCACCCCTCGGGCTTTTTGGAGAAGATATCTATCCAATAGTCTCGCTGACGCCAGATAACACAACAGCTGTTTACTATGATAGACAGCTGAAAGGCGTGCCTGACAGTGACAGTTTGGGGGTAGTGAATCTTTACGAGAACCGAAATTCCGCAGCTGACCTAGACATCGGATTCCGAAATTCCGGAAACTCGGTTATACCCGAGTTGACGGAATCCGACATACAGCCGGCTGGAAACAGCTTATCCCCGAGACAGGAAGCATCGGAATTATGCGACAACCATGACCAGTCTGCACCTGTTCTCCCAGCGTGTACTAGCATACTCGTAGCTGAAGTTGATGGCCTGCGGCTGGATTCAGACCACCTGGATACCCAGAGGAGTCCCTCTATAGGATTTATAGAATTACCGGATGAAGACCTCTCGGCCTTTCCCACAATACCGGATGCCCATTCCGCGTCTAATTTAGTGTTACCACCCCCAAGCCCAAGAGAGGGGAATGACCGAAACAGCACCAACGTAGACAGGGTTCCAAGCCCTGAGCTCGGCACTCCAATTGGCTCTAGGGCCACTGGCAAGACAGCTTCTCGAACCAAAACCTCTCCAGCCCCTACAACACCCACGAGGAAACAAGGTTCGAAAGGCCGAAACAGCAGCCATCGTACTCCGTCAAGCAAACGTTTCCCTCTAACGTCCCTTATACCCGACGGCACCGATGATGAAAGCGAAGACGAGCTGAGCCTCGCCGGTTCATTTTCGAGCACAAGCTCGAGGTTGTTTTCTCCCTTCTTTCGGGCTACCCCTAACGACAACCATGATTTACCGCCTTTACTCTCTACACCCCGCACCAAGCCCCGAAAACACAGTCTTCTGAATAGCTCCCCTTCCTCGTCCGTACGGAAACCGAATTTGGGGCTCGGCTACAGTAGAAACGCAGCTCCGGCAACCGACTCGCGCAAAGGTCGCAGCCGAACTCCACGAGGAGCAAACCGCGCAGTACACAGTTCGCCCCTAGCCCGTAAGGTCGCTGAACGCTTGCTTAGCAGTCCCAACAAAAGGTATCAGGCAACCCCGGCGAGGAGTCCAAGTGTGGTACCGTCGCCCAATGGCACCTTGAGACGGTGCGGCGAGGACGGTTTTGCATGTGGGCGAGATTTCTGTTTTACATGCTGTATATAGATCCGGGAGATAGGGTTTTCGGGATTATGAACGGGTGTATACCGCGCGTAGTCCTCTTCAGTGGGGATCTAATTAGCTTTAGGTTTGTAAGATATAATATATATCAACATAGTGGCTATAGATATTAGGATGCTACCTCTGAACTTGTTCGAGCCGGAGAGTCGAGGTAGATTTCATACGTCAATTGTATAACATACAATACTCAACTGAGCGATCAGTAATACACCCAACCGTCCCGATGCTAAGTAGCGTGAGTAGTGATTTAATGTAAACATGGCAACTGTCTACTTTAAATCCGCTATTTCACTAGTCTGTGTAGCGATTAGTTGCCGAGCGTAATTTCAGTTACTTGTGTCAGGTTGGTGGTTAGTTCCAGAGTAAACAGAAGAAGCCTTGAAGCAGTCACATAGCAGGTAGGCAAGGGGTCAATAGCCATAGGGAAGGTGAACGCTGGTCAATTGGCCCCTGGCCTTCCAATATTTAAAGGGAAGAAACCCCCTTTATATATACAAGGCCACTTTATCCACTACAGGGGTCCGTCCATAAGTGACTAGGGCCCCTGACAATTCAAGTCGAAATGTTAGATCACCGGACAATTTGCTCTATACCGGGTCTTTATCGCTGCTCTTACCTTCATATATGATCTATGAAGGTCATGCATGAAGTGGATGTCACTGCCAAGCTTGAAAGTAGGCGATCTAATCTGCACTATAAACTGTTTCTAGCTATGTAACGGGGGATTTGCTAGTAGTAACGTAGGTATTGATGTGTCAAAGGGAATTCACCGAAGATATCTGAGCGTCAAAAGTTGCTTGTACTGGGGCAACTACTCCGGTAAAGAACTGTTTTCTAAACCCCGCGTGTGAGAAGTTTTGCGTCGACTCGCGCCCAAGAAAATGGCATTGGATACAACGTTGAACGGCGTGTGCGTATGATTCGCCTAATTCACGCTCTAGTTCTTCTAGAACTTGGTTCGCGATCTCATAGTCCCCAAGAACTGGCCTCTCACCTACCAGTGCCTCCGCTTTACTGTTAGCGCGAAGCTGACCGAATGTCTTGTTGAGCCCCAGCTCAATTAGAAGGACTCCCAGCGCGAATAAAGTCTTGTGACGTATTTGGCTTTCCTGGTATGAGCCCGGATGCTGGATATCTGGTTGCTTGTTTGGCGTATCTCTCTGCGAAATGAAAGTGTACGAAAGAGCAGGGTGTGTCTTCGGGCGCTCAAGGCTATTACCTTGGGTAGGAGGGTCCACGAGTAGGGTAATATCTTCTTTTCCCAACGGTCGTTCATCAAGCCACTAGAGATACGGCATTCAGTATACGTATACGTAAAAAATGAAAGGTTTTGAGTGGTTACATACCGGTGTCCCACAAAGTACAAGGACTGCCCAAACCGCAGCAGCCGCAATACCTAATCTTTCCTTTCGTGAGAGACGTGGGTAGGCCACTTGCTTGCCTTTTCCACTTCTGAAATGGCAGTCTGAGATAACAGACTCCAAAGGGAGAATCGACACCCTTGGGTAAGGTGATACAACATTCTTCATGGAGATGATCTTTTCCTTCGTGGTTTCTGTGTGTAGCAAATGGCCGTTCCAATCTTTCTGCTTTATCAAACTGCATAGCTCCGTAATAAGCTGTGTATTTGGATGGCCGTTACTGCTAGACCCTAGGTCGTCTAATAGTAAAGATGATTCTCGAACAACTAACATGTATCAGTAAGGCTACTGAGCTTAAGTACTAGGGTGAACGGACCAGATGCCTTCGAAAACCTCGGGGTGGACGATATCAAATCGGCAAACTGACGGCTTAATCCACGCTTCCTCTTTCCCAATGCGGTTGAGGTAGACTCAGAAGTTAGGGTCAGATTCGAAGCGCCACTATTATGAGGTGCAGTATTAACTTGATTTGCATCCATGCTGATGAGGATTCTCTGCCAATGTCTGCTCCCTGTCTGACACCCAAGTTCCGGGACAGAGAGTTGTAGTCGCCCAGTCTCGTTCAGACCTTTATGCTGCCAAATCAGCTCTACGTTGCTTGGGTGTCGAGGAGCGGCACAGGTGCTGTTCCAAGCTACAGCCAGGGCTTCGTGAATAATGCGAAAGTTGTTGCGGGCTTCGTCACAAGACTTGATGTTGAATCTTTGTACGAGTTCCGTCGTCATGGGATCTGCGTAATCTGAGGGTATTTCCCGCTTCGACTCCAAGCAATGTCTGAGAGCGTTGTTCCAGCGTTGGAGCTCGTCGAATAGCTCTTTTCGGTCTTTGCTACCAAAGCTACGCTTGACTCTTCTCCATTCCCAGGATGCTCTATCGGTTTCCGTCTTCGTCCATTTCGGCTAGATAGACAAAGATTAGTGAGTGCTCATTTGAACTTACATTTTCGTGTGCCAGCAGAATCATACCTTCCCGTGGCTATCTACCTCAAGCTTATCCAGTAGACGTGAGGTAATACTGTCCATACGCTTCAGGATATCGGTGAACTGATGATAGCAATCTGGCTTGGCTTCACGTAATCTTTGCTGTACTTCCTGGAACGTTGGATTGACTAGACCAATGCCACTCAGTGTAGCTTGGAGTTGATATTCTTGTATGAAGATATTCCGGCGAATCTCTTGGAGCGTTTGTTGATAGTCTCTGTAGCTTCCAACTAGTTCTACCCCCTTGCGGTAACTTTCAACTGCCATTAAGGCAACGGGTAAAGCCCCCAACACCAGTCCAGCAACTTCCATGCTAGCTGAAGTCAGCAGACTAGGTCTAGATCCTGGTAGTCCAAATACAAGGACTTGAGAAGGCAGCTTGCCAAAGAAACCTTACAACTCCGTCAGGATTAGTTGACACTGGGAATTGGCCACTCAACTACAAGACGTGAAGGTCAGATTTCAACGTGCGTATCAAGCTATACGTCTACTTTCGGTGTAGCCAATGATGTTTTCTCAACCCCGCAGCTGAATTTGTTGCTGATACTACCCTACTGGGGGTAGCCTGCTGACATAGATAAAGATGAATTCCCACAGAATACAGCATCAAGATAAATCGCGATAAATCAATCCTAATAACTGTCTGGGAACCACCAAGTTGCATTGTATTAAATTACACACAAAATGCCTGAAGATGGTAAGGCACAGAGCAGCGAGATAACTCAACCCTCAGCCGCCGATCTAGGAGCCATGACGAATGAGCGATCTCTAAACACAGTATATTTACAATGTATACACTCTTACCAACAGTTCTTGATAAGATGCAGCCAGAATAATAATCCAGAATCAAACAAAGGACTTGAAAAATGCTACGAAGAGTATAGCAGGCTCAAAATCTGGGGTTATCAGAGGAAGGCAGCCCTGGAGCTATCTGCGCCTGATTCTCTTGCGGCCACCTTGGCCGACCACGCTGACATCGCAAACACAATCCTTGAGATATATGAACAGATTATACGGAGCTTCGATCGACGTAAGTCTATGAGTGATATATTGAAGCCAGGGCTGATCCTTTAGTTGCTCCGTTACCGCCGGAAGTTTTAGGAGGATCTTTCGAGTTCCTGGCAATCGAGTCCGATACCGACGATGATTCAGAGACGCGATCGCACATGTCTGATAACTCCGGTCATGAAGATGACTCACGGATCGGCTTTGAACTACTTGAAGGTATCTTCGAGAACATAGAAGAATTATATCGCTTAAACAACCTCATCCGCCGACCACGCTTAACAGGCCGATATCTATATAGTGCTCAGTATATTGCTCAGCCTATCGCCGGCCAGAGCTACCAAGAAGATTTCCAGCATATAAGACAAAAGTTTCTTCTGTGGCAGAAGGAGTCCTACGATGAGATGATCCAGGAAGCAGCCACTGAAGCGCCAAAAGGAACACAATCGATTAAAGAGGAAGCAGAGGAAATCGCAACACCCGAGCTCACTGCAAGAGAGTCCACTGAAGAAATGGTATTATCGCATCGACTGGCTGTAGCAAACATGAAACGCAGGAAACAGTTCAGGTACTGGGACGCACATCCCTATCGGATCGAACCCGAGCAACCTCAAGCAGTAAACGTCGAGCCGCCTCCAGCGGCAAACTCGGTAGAAAACTCCTCGTCAGCACGGGTTCCCGACCTGCCACTGCCCGATGACTCTAAAAGCTTGATAGAATGTCCTTACTGTCACATGACACTCTCTGTGGACGAGATGAAGTCTAGAGTAAACTGGGTGTAAGTACCGCGATAATTTTTGAGATATTCTAGCATTCTTATATGAACAGGCGCCATGTGTTTCGAGATGTAAGACCCTATGTATGCACTTCGCTTGATTGTCCAGATCCAGACAAACTTTTCACCACGCGACGCGACTGGATATATCATGAGATGCAATTACACCGCCGGGAATGGGTTTGCCAGCCATGCGCTTGTCGGTATACCTCCAAATCAGAAATGGCTGACCACATTCGGCATGTTCACAATTCTAATATAGAAGACCGTGAACTTGCTCTTGTTCTGGACATGAGCGAGAGGCCAATTGATGAGAGTAGTAGTGAAATGTGTCCTTTCTGTCATAGGACCATGAGCACGAAAAAGCTGATGGATCATATGGCGTACCATATGGAAAATCTAGCGTTGTTCTCCCTACCACGCGAATATGTGGGAAGCACAGGGACAGAAGAGGCGCTGTCGCACATCGCCGGTGCACGACAATCTGACACCAGAACTATTACAGAAACACCAAGCGTTGGTTATCATTCTCATCTATCGGCAGACAGTGGAGACCACAATCAGCCCGCGTCTTCGACCATAGTAGCCGAAGAAAACAAAAATACGCACCTCGCCGGTGTATCACAATCTAGCCCCGGAATTACTACAGAAACGCCAAGCGTGGGTTATAGTTCTGATATATCGTCAGACATTCAAAAGTACACTCAGAGGGAGCGGACGATCACACAAGGCTTCGGTGGTGGAGGTAGTAAAGGTGGTCGTGTCACTGTTTATTATTGTGTAAGTTACGCCTTCGTCGAGATGGTTAATGTTTTGTGCTCACATATATCATCAGCACTTGTGTAACCAGGGACCCTGGAATATTAACAACAATTTTCACTGCCAAAATTGCGGTCATAAGCTTTGTGGCACTTGTCCTCACGAGTCACGACTATTTGTTGTATAATACAAGGTAAACTATGGTATCACGGCTTATTTTATTGCGGACCACCTAAAATTTAAAAAAAAACTAAAATTTTAAGCCTTTGTTTAAAAATTAAATATATTCGCTAAAAATAATTAATTGAAAAATTTAAGCGTAACGCATCCCCCACTTGAGCTGGACACCCAATTGAGCTGGCCACCCCCGGTTACACCTAAAAGTCCATATATAAAAACAGTAATAACTTAACGAGAAGTGGGTCTACAAACTAATAATTAGTATATTTGAAATCCTTATTTAAAAAGGAATCCAATGGTATTTTTTTTTATAAATTTACTACTATTTTATTTAGTGCTATTTTAAAAACCACGCTAAAATTTTTGCGTGGTTTTAAGTGCACCCATAAATAAAATAGTAGTAAATTTATAAAAAATACCATCGGATTCCTTTTTAAATAAAGATTTCAAATATACTAATTATTAGTTTGTAAACCCACTTTTCGTTAAGTTATTTAAAAAGGGGTTAAGTAATACCTTATATAAAATTACCGGTGCTATATATATCACGTAGGTGGCTAGCTTAATTAAATGTCCCATTTAAGTGAGGGATGTATTATTTTTATTTAAAGTTATTTATAAAATTAAAAAAAAATTATAATTAATGCATTTTTTATTTAATTTAAACATTTAATTAAACCGGTTATTTATATAATATATATAACATTAATAATTTTAAATAAAATATTATTTGTTTTTTTTTTAAATAATTTAATTAAAAATAAATTTATAAATTAACAATTAATATATTTAAAGTTTTTATTTAAAAAAAAATTTAATAATATTTTTTATAAATTTAATATTATTTTTTACAATTATATTAAAATTTTAACGTGGTTTTAAATACATTAATAAATATAATAATAATAAATTCATAAAAAATATAATTGGATTTTTTTTAAAATAAAAATTTAAAATATATTAATTATTAATTTATAAGCTTATTTTTAATAAAGCTATTTAAAAAAAAACAAGTAATATTTTATATTATATATAAGCGTTATAAAAAAAGCAAAGGTTTTAAAAACAGCATATATTATATTAAAAATTAAATATAAAAAGGAAAAAAAAGCTAAGTATAAAAGTAGCTAAAAATTATACGTTTTATATATAATAAGGTTAATGTGTTAAATGTGCGTTAAATAAAGCATAACGTTAATTAAGCTAGCTAACTATTAACGTATAATTATTTTTTTTAAAAAGAAAAAATGTGTTTACGCAAATTTAAATATTAATACTTTAATTAAATGTTTTTTAGTTAAAAAAATAGCTTTAAATATTTGCTTAAATTTAATTATATTTTAAGCTTTTGTTTTATTACGTTATTAATTAAATTTTTTTATATATTAATATTATAATTTTATTTACAATTATGTTTTATATATAAAATTAATTTAAGTTAATTTTTTTTATAATATATTTTTTTATATATTTTGTTTTTTTGCGTTTTATTATAATTTCTTTTTAATTAATTTATCATTATTTAAATATAATTTATTAAAATTATTATTTTTAGCTGCTTATAATTATTAAATTAATTATATTAAAAAGCTAATAAAATTTAAGTTAATATTATAAAATTATTTTAATAATATTATAAAATTATTTTAATAATATTATATTATTTTTAAAGTTTTAATTAAATATTATTTATTATTAACGTTTTAATTTTTTTAATTTATTTAATATTATAGCTTTTTATAATATAATTATAATATATAAATTTTTTTTTGCTTTTAAGCTTAATTACTTTATTGTTAAAGTTTTTAAATTTTTGTTTTAATAAAAAATTATTTAAATATTTTTATAACTAATTAGCATAATATTAATTAATTATTTTTTATAAAAAAAAAACTTTAAAAATATATATATTATTATTTTATTTAAAAACTTTAAATTTTTATTATATTATTAAATAAATAATTAATAATTTATAATTATTATTTTTTTAATATAAAAATATAATTTTTAATATTAAAGTTTAATTTTTAATATAATTATTTGTTTTTATAATTATATTAAATTTATTTTTGTTGTTTTTATAAAATATATTATTTTTTAAATTTTATTTTATATATTTTTGCATAGTTTTTTTTTTTGCAAATAAATTAGCTAGTTTTTATTTTGTTATTTAATTTTTTTTAATTAAAGTTAAAAAATATTAAAAAACTTATTTTTATTTTATAAAGTGTTATTTTAATAAATTAATGTAATAATATAGCTTATATATAATTTATAGCAAAAACTTTTTTTATTTAATTATTTTAATAATAGCTAATATAAAAACGCAAATGTTAATTTAAATATTTGTTTATTATTTTAACTTATTTAATAATTTTATAATGTTTTATTAATATAAATATATATTTTATATTTATTAGTTTATATAATTTATTTATAAAATTAAAAATAAATTAAAGCTTTTTATTAATAATAATAATTATAAATATATTAAATATTTTAAATAATTTTTTATAATATATTTTTATAACATTTATAGCTATAATATATATAATATAAAAAATTATTTATGCTTTTTTACTTAATTAATTTATTATTATAAATGCATTATTATATTTATGCTTATTTTTAAATATTTGCTTAAAATCTATTATTAAATAATGTTAACGCATCTTTTATTTTAACCGAACACTTAATTAAACCGGCCACTCACGTGATATATATAGCATCGGTAATTTTATATAAGGTACTACTTACCTTTTTTTAATAACTTAACGGAAAATGGGCCTATAAACTAATAATTAGTGTATTTAAAATCTTTATTTAAAGAGGAATGTAATGGTACTTTTTATTATTTTATAGCTATTTTATTTAAGGCTGTATAAAAAATACGCTAAAAGAATCCCTGTAAAATAAAGTTTTATAAGTGCACGCTTAAATAAAATAGCTATAAAATAATAAAAATTATCATTGGATTCCTTTTTAAATAAGGATTTCAAATATATTTACTATTAATTTGTAAACCCACTTTTCGTCAAGTTATTAAAAAAGGGGTTAAGTAGTACCCTATATAAAATTACCGGTGCTATATATATCACGTAAATAGCCGGTTTAATTAAGTGTCCGGTTAAAGTAAAGGATGCGTTATATTTTATTTAATATAAATAATAATTATAATTTATTAAATGTTTTATTTTTTAATATTTTAGCTAATTAACATTTTAAATAATTAAATATATATATATTACAATTATTTTTTAGCTTAAGCTATTAATATTTTTTAATAATTCATTATTTAATTTTATTTTGTTTTAAATAAATTGTTAATATATAATTATATGCTTTTTAAATTAATAATATATAAAAATAAAAAATATTAAAAACTATTAATTTATTTTTAAAAATAATAAATTTATTTTAAATAATTTAATTATTTTTATTTTTTTTATTTATTTTTTATTAATAAACTTTTATGCTAAAATTATTAGAGTTTTATTTTAAAACTTTAATTTTTAACATAAGTTTTATAAGTTTTTTTATATAAATTTAATTTATAACATTAATTTTATAAAAGCTTGCAATTTATAAAAAGCAATTAATTATAATTTATATATTAACGTTAATTATAGCTTAAATAATAATATTTCTTTTTGTTATTAAAGGCGCAAATTCTTTTATTTATATAATATAACATTTATTATAACATTTTTTTCATTTAATTAATATATAATAGCAAAGTTATATTTTAAAAACAATTTTATTTATTTAATTTATTATAAATTAAAGCGTTATTTTTAATTAAAATATATTAATATTTTATAATTAATAATAATAATAAAAAACTTTTTATAAAATTAATTAACTTTAATTTTTATTTTTTTAATGTTAATTTTATTGCTAACATTTTTTTATTATAAATATTATAATTTAATTTAATATTATAAAATAACGCATTTTTTACTAAAGCTAAACATTTAATTAAGCTGGCCATTTACGTGATATATATAACACCGGTAATTTTATATAAGGTATTACTTAGCTTTTTTTTTATAACTTAACGAATAGTGGGTTTACAAATTAATAATTAGTATATTTGGAATTCTTATTTAAAGAGAAATCCAATGGTATTTTTTATTATTTTATAGCTATTTTATTTAAGCGTGCACTTATAAAACTTTATTTTACAGTGATTATTTTAGCATATTTTTTATATAGCCTTAAATAAAATAGGTATAAAATAATAAAAAATACCAGTAAATTCCTCTTTAAATAAAGATATTAAATATATTAATTATTAGTTTATAAACTTATTATTTGTTAAGTTATTAAAAAAAAAGGCAAGTAGTATTAATAAATGCGCGTAAAAATTAAAGTGAAATAATAAAAATGTAAAATTAATGGAAAAAAGTAAGCCGTAGGCCATTTTTAAAAATACTTAAATATTTAATTATAAGGGATTTATAACGCTATAGCTAAGTGCCGCTAGGTGCTATAAGCACTAAGGCAATTAAACTGTAATTAAGCCGTAAATGTTATAGCTACATTAATAATACTACTTTTATAAGGTTATATTAAATGCCGCCGGCATAAAAAAGCCTTATTACTTTT
Source organism: Xylaria arbuscula (assembly GCA_022385695.1). Taxonomy (NCBI): domain Eukaryota; kingdom Fungi; phylum Ascomycota; class Sordariomycetes; order Xylariales; family Xylariaceae; genus Xylaria; species Xylaria arbuscula. The sequence goes on from MU279341.1 coordinate 154,611, forward strand.
AGCAATAATAATTATTATATATATAAAATAGTTATATATTTTTTTTTAATTATTTATAACATTTTTTAAGCTTTTTAATTTTAATTTTGCTTTTATTTTTTTTATTTTTATTTTTTTTAAAAACTATTTTTTAATTAAAACTTATGTTTTTTTAATATTTTATTACTAATTTTTTGCTATAATATAGCTTTTATTTTAACTTTTATTTGTTATATTAATATTTTTATTTTTTTTATTTAATTAAATAATTAAATTAATGTTTAAAAATAATTTTAATTGTTATTAAAAATATTTGCGCAAAAAACGTTTAAAAAAATAATATTTTTCATAAAGTTAAATATATACTTTATTATTATTAACAAACTTAATAAATTAATGTTTATTATTATATTTTTATTTTATAGCAATATAATTAAAATTTATAACTAAATATATATTTTAATAAAAATATTTATATAAAAATTTAATATTAATAAATGTTTTTATTGCGCTAAATAAGAAAAATTTAAACAATTGTTTATATAATATAAATTATATATTTTTAATATATGTTATATTTAAGTTTTACTATAAAAATAATATAATATTATTTATATAGCTTTTAATTTAGCAAAATAATAATATTTTAATATTATTTTTATTGTTTAGTTTTTATATTTAAAAAAACTATTAGCTTAAAAATAATAAGCTATTATTATTATTAATTTTATTTTAAATATTTTTTATATATTTTTTTAAACTTTTAATATAAATTTATAATTATAATTAAAAATAATACCTTTAAAAATACTTTAATTATTTATTAATAATTGTTTTGTTAATATTATTTTTTATTTTTTAATAATATAACAATTATTATTAAAAATAAATAAAATGTGTTTAATAATATAATATAATATTATTATTATATAATTATAATAATTTATATATGGTTTTTTATTTAATTATTAAAGTGTTTTTTTTAATTTAATTAATAATAAAGCTATAATAAAATTAATTATTATAATTTGCATTAATAAATAGTGTTTAAATTATATTAATTAAATATTATTAATTAAAAGTTATTTATTTATTTAGTTTAAATTGCAAGCGGAGCAATATTTAATATATTTTTTAATTATTTATATTTTATTAGCTATTATATAAAGTTTTAATATTTAAAGTATTTTTTTTATTTTAAAGTAATGTATTTTATTATAAACTTGCTTAAAAATTATTTTAATTATGTTATATAATATATATAAACATTAAACTTTTTTATATATATTATATATTAATTTATTAGCAGTAAAATTAAATAAATTGCCGGCTTTAAAAAAAACTTTAACGTTTTTATTATTAAATTTACAAGCATTTTTCAATTTGTTAAAAATTTTAATATATTTATTATTTAATTTATATATTTGCTTAAAATTTTTAAGCATTGTTGTTTTTATTATTACTTTAAATATTATAACGTGCAATATTATATTTGCTTTATTTTAAATTATATTTAATATAGCTTTTTTGTTAAATTTTTTTAGTTTATTATTATTATTTATAATATTAATTATAATTTAAAAATAATTTAAAGCATTTAATATATAATTAAGCTTGTTTAATAAATAATATATTTATAATTTATATTATAATAAATAAACAAAAAAATTAATTAAACATTTGTTTGCTTTATTAATATTTATAATTTTTAATATAATTTAATTAATAATACCTTTTATTGCTAAATAATTAATTCATATTATTATCGATTAACGCATTTTTTATTTAAGCTAAACACTTAATTAAGCTGGCTATCCGCGTAATATATATAGCACCGGTAATTTTATATAAGGTATTACTTACCCCCTTTTTTAATAACTTAACAAAAAGTGGGTTTATAAACTAATAATTAATATATTTAAAATCTTTATTTAAAGAGAAATTTACTGGTATTTTTTATTATTTTATAGCTATTTTATTTAAAGCTATATAAAAAATACGCTAAAATAATCCTTGTAAAATAAAGTTTTATAAATGCACGCTTAAATAAAATGGCTATAAAATAATAAAAAATACCATTAGATTTTTCTTTAAATAAAAATTTTAAATGTATTAATTATTAATTTATAACCCTATTTTTTGTTAAGTTATTAAAAAAAGGGGTAAATAATACTTTATATAAAATTACCGGTGCTATATATATTACGTAAATAGCCAGCTTAATTAAGTGTTTAGCTTAAATAAAAAATGCCTTAATAATAATTATATAATGTTTTTTTTTTAATAATTTAATAATTTTAGTTTGTAAAAGCAAAAAATAATTATTAAATATTGCTATTTTATTAAAAATTTTTATATTAATAATTATTTAGCTTTTTTATTTTATTGTTTTATTATTAAATATAAACTTATTAAATATTAAATATTATATAATAAACATTAAATAAATAAATAATATAAAGTTATTTTTTTTTTTTTTTAGCATATAATTTATTATTTTATTTATTTAAAACCATTATATTTTTATAGCTAAAAAAATAACTATAATTATATATTTTAACATTTTAGTTTTATTAATTATTTATTAAAGAAATTTTTATTTAATTAATTTTAAGTATTTTTATTGCATTTTTATTTTTTTAAATTTTTTAGTTAATATAATTTGCTTTATATATATATATATTTTAATATTAATTATAATTTTAAAAAAATTACCTGTTTTTTTAATGCTTAATAATAATTATATATTAAAAATTTTAAAAAATAAAAGCTTAACTTTTAATAAAAAGCTAATATAATTTATTTTATTTGCTTTATTAATTATTATGTTTTTTTTATTAAAAAAAATATATTTAAAATAAATATAATAAAGTTTATAATTGCAAAGTTTATTATTTTATTAAAAATTATTATATTTTTAAAAAATATATATTTTTTTATAATTATTATAATTAAAAATATAATATTAAATTTATAATTTATGCTTATTATTATTTTAACTTTATTAAATAATTTATAATTGCTGTTAATTTTTAAATTAAAATTAAATATTATTAATATAATAGCTTTATTTTTAAACATAGCAAGCATTTTTTATTATAGCTTATATAAATTTGTTATAAAAATTATATTAATAAACAATTATTTATTAATAACATTTGCTGCTATAAATATTGCAAACTTTAATATTTTTAATGTTTTTTTAAAAATAACATTTATATTTATTAAAATATTTATAGCTATAAGTTTTAATTTTTTTATAAAAAAACAAAAATTATAATTAATTAATAATGCTTTATAATTTATAGCTATATATGCAAACTTTTTTTTTTAAAATTAATTTTTTTTATTGTTATAACTTTTTTTATATATTTATATATATAAACTATTATTATAAATTTTATTTAAAAGTTTTTTAAAGTAAAAAATATTAATATATTTATATTAAAATTAATATTTATTTTATTTAAAATAAAAAAATTATTAATTATTTTTTTTTTTTTAAATTTTTAAATTGTTAACTTGTTTTAATTGTTTATTTTTTTATAAAAAAACTTAATTTTAAGTTTATACTTTTTTTTTATATTAATATTTAACTTTTTTAAAATTTTTATTATATTTTATAAAGTTTAATTATAAGCTAATGTTTTTTTTAATTATTGTTTTATAAAATAAATAATATTAAATATATTTTAAATTAATTTTTTAATTTGCTTTATAAGCTTATTAACTTTATTGCTTAAATTTATAATATTTTTTTAGCTTTTATTAGCTTTATTATAAATATAATTTATAGTTGTTATATTGTTTTTTTATTTAAAAAGTTTGCTTTATTTATTTTTATTTTTTAATTATATAGTTTTAAATTTTTTACAAGCTAATAAAAATTATTATAATTTAAACTTTATTATTAAGCTTATTTTTAATAAATTATTAAATAAGTTTAAGTTGTTAAATTTTATATTAAATAGTAATAATTTTTAATTTAAAATAAGCTTAAAAAATAGCTTTTATTTATTTGCCATTATTATATATAGTTAACTTGTTATAATAATGCAAAATAATATAAAGTAAATAATAATGTAAAAAATAAAATATAAAATATAATGTTATTATTTATATTGCTTTTTAGCTAATTAAAGTTAATATTTGCAATATTTATAAAACAAAATATAAAAGTGCTTTATTAAGCTTACTTTTTTTTTTAAAAAAAAAATTTTACAATTAATAAGTTTACTTAATTATATTATTTTTAAAAGAAATTAGCCAATTAAAATAGCAAGCTATGCTTAAAATTAAACTTTATACGTTAAATATTCGGTTTTAGCAAAGCATGCTAAATATTTTCTAAAAAAAACAATAATAATTAAGTTTATTTAATAATTTTAAATGGATTTAAAGCTTAGTTTAATGTGGTTTTTATAATAAAAACGTAAATAAAAGCATTATTTTAATAAATGCGCGTAAAAATTAAAGTAAAATAATAAAAATTTAAAATTAATAAAAAGAAATAAGCTATAAGCCGCTTTTAAAAATACTTAAATACTTAGTTGTAAAAAACTTATAACGTTATAACTAAATGCCATTAAATATTATAAGCATTAAAGCAATTAAACTGCGGTTAAGCCGTAGGCGCTATAACCGCGCTAGCAATATTACCTTTATAAGGTTATATTATATAGCTTGCTATTTTAATTAATTAATTTTTTTTAAAAATAATATAATTAAATAAATTTATTAGTTATAAAATACATTTTTAAAAAAAAATAAGCTTAATAAAGCATTTTTATATTTTATTTCCCGCATTATTATTTATTTTATATTATTTTATATTATTATAATAAATTAACTATGTATAATAATAATAAATAAATAAAAATTACTTTTTAAATTTATTTTAAATTAAAAATTATTATTATTTAATAATTTATTAAAAATAAGCTTAATAATAAAGTTTAAATTATAATAATTTTTATTAGCTTGTAAAAAATTTAAAATTATATGGCTAAAAAATAAAAATAAATAAAATAAACTTTTTAAATAAGGAAATAATATAGCAATTATAAATTATATTTATAATAAAGCTAATAAAAGTTAAAAAAATATTATAAATTTAAATAATAAAGTTAATAAATTTATAAAACAAATTAAAAAATTAGCTTAAAATATATTTAATATTATTTATTTTATAAAATAATAATTAAAGAAAATATTAGCTTATAATTAAACTTTATAAAATATAGCAAATATTTTAAAAAAGTAAAGCATTAATATAAAAAAAAAAAGTATAAACTTAGCATTTATTTTAATAAGCAATTAATTTTTTGTTTTTTTATATTTTTTTTGTTTAATTTTTTATTAAATTTAAGTTTAAATTTTTAATTTTTAAAATAAAGATTTTTTAACAAATTTAATAAGCAAAAAAATTTATAAAAAAATATAAAATAATTAAAATAAAAAAAATACCGTAAAAAATAATTTATTTTTTAAAAAAAATTACGTTTAATATTTAGCATTTATAAACAAAAAAAAAAGCTAAAAAAATAATTAAAAATAATAATTAATTAAATTTTAACAATTTAAACTTTAGTTTAAATAGCAATAATAATAGCAATAAAATTAAGCTAAAATAAAAAATAACGTTATTAATATAAATAAATATAATATAAAATAAAATAAAATTAAAATGTAAAAAAATTAAAATTTAAAAATTATAATTAAAAAAAACGTTATTTTTATAAATATATATTTATTTATTAATTGTTTTAAATTATTTAAAGTTAACTTAAATATAAGTTTTATTTATAAAAAATACATAATATAAATGTTTTTTATATTATTAATAAACCTAGCATTATTATAGTAAAATAATAAAATTATATTTAAAAAAAAATAATTTTATATATTAAAGGTTTTTAAGCAATTTAAAAATAGCAAATTAATTTTATATAATGTATATAATAATAAATATATAGTATTTTAATATATATAAAAAAAATTAAAATATGTTTATGCTATAAGTATTTTTGGAAAAAAAAAAGCTAATTAAAAGAAAATTATATATTAAGTTTATAATAACATATAATTTAAAATAAAGCAATTTTTAAAGCGTTTACGTAAATATTAAAGGTTAAAAAAGTTAAAAGTAATGTATAAAACTTATTTAAAAAAATATTTAAAAAATAAAGCAAAGTTTTACACTTAAAAATATATTATGTTTACTTTAATATTAATAAAAATAAATATAAATTTTTATTGCAAAGTTTATATTAATTATATAATAAAAATAGCTATTGTAATTAATTTTACAATTAATTAATATAATAAATTGCTATAATAATTATTATAGCAATAAAAAAAATAATTAA